>VSMD01046077.1:0-107700 GCA_008750895.1 Mirza zaza
TATATATAGAAAAAAATTAGCCAGGCATGGTGGCGCATGCCTGTAGTCCCAGTTGCTTGGGAGGCTGAGGCAGCAGGATTGCTTGAGCCCAGGAGTTTGAGGTTGCTGTGAGCTAGGCTGACGCCATGGCACTCACTCTAGCCTGGGCAATAAAGTGAGACTCTGTCTCAAAAAAAAAAAAAAAAAAGAAATATAGATGAAATGAGATTGATGGAGTTGTAACTGCTAAAAATTGTTACATACATGGGCATTCATACTATTGTCTACTTTTACATGTATTTAAAATTCTTCACAATAAAATTTTTAAAAAATGGGAAATAAATATAAAAGAAGCAACTTTGTACTGAATTAAGAATATTGACATAGAATAGTTCAATAACAGCTATCACTATTACATAGTATTAATATCCCAAGCATTATGTTTAGTTTTACTTGTAGTATATAATTTAATTCTACTAAATTAAGTTTTGACCTTTGTAAGCTGACTCCTGGAATTCAAACTACTTTTACAGTAGCCAGATATGACAATTTGATCAGCATTTTTCTAACAACTACTATTGACACTGGAGTAATCTACTTCACTTTGGAAGGGTGTAATTAACAAAAATCAAGTGGCTAAAAATTATAACATCAAAGCAAATATCCATCAACAGTTAAATGGATAAATAAAATGTGATACAATCATATAGTGAAATACTAAGGCAACAAAAATAATGCAAAAACATGAGTACATCTCAAAGTTATAATGTTAACAAAATAAGCTAAACACAAAATGCATATGGTATGATTTCATTCAGGATATGCTCAAAAACATTAAATGAGCCTGTGGTGAGAGGTTCAGAACAGTAGTTACTTTTGGGGGTATATATTAACTGGGAGAGAGCACAAAAAGAGTTCTATATCTTCATCAGGGAAGTATTAATATGGGTATACACATATGTAAACTTTCATCAAGCTATACACTTAAGATTTATGCACCTTTCTATAAGTTATACTTCAAGAAAAAAAGGAATATTTTACCTGAACTATACTCCCAAACAACCAAATCAGAATTAGAAAGGGGGAAGCATAGAATACCTGAAAGTATGCACATGTATTTTGGAAGAGAAAGTTAACCTCCTTCATACCACCAACACTAATTCAGTCTCTGACCACAAATTATAATCTCCTGTTGTATAACTCACTCTTTGGCACATTATAACATATATTTCCATAAATTAGACTCAAATCAACACATAGAAGAACCAATTTCTTTCGGCTAGCATCCCACCTTTGCGGGCACAGAGGTGAATAAAATAAACCCAAAGCTAACACATTGTTATTTCTCCTTCTTTACTTTCACCTCACAGGAAAAGTATGACCCACCACTAAATCAGTGTTAAATAGAGGTATGTTATCCCAAAAATCAGACATTGTTTAAATGCAATTTCTGATTACTAGAACAAGGTGATTTTTATTAGGAATTCTAAATGGAAACCTTATAAATGAAAGTTAATGAAGAAATATCAACTCAGAAGCCACTAACTAGGTGTAGTGGCTTAGGCCATCATAACCTTTCTGTGGCTTCAGTACTTCCCCAACAAAAGAAGGAGTTCTATTCGTTCAGAGATTGCACATATATGACAAATGGGGGGCTGCTATGCCCTCTCTGAACACCTACTATTAATTTTTTGTTTTGGTTTGGTTTTTTTGAGACAGAGTCTTGCTCTGTCACCTGGGCTAGAGCACAGTGGCGTCAGCCTAGCTCACAAAAACCTCAAACTCCTGGGTTTGAGCGATACTCCTGCCTCAGCCTCCCGAGTAGCTGGGACTACGGGCACACGCCACCACATCCAGCTCATTTTTTTCTATTTTTTAGTTGCCCAGCTAATTTTTTCTATTTTTAGTAGAGATAGGGTCAGGGTCTTGCTCTTACTCAGGCTGGTCCCAAACTCCTGACCTTAAGTGATCCTCCCACTTTGACCTCCCAGAGTGCTAGGATTACAGGCATGAGCCATCACTAATGGTCTGAACACCTACTACTAATTGACCAGAGATGAAATCAGAAATGGCACCTGAGGTGAGCAACTAAAGTAATATCAATAAAACATATAACCTGCACCATGAGGGTTAGCAAGACAATATAATAGTACTAAAAGTAAGGAAAGGCCCCATTGATAATATTAGCTAAGGATACAGTAAAATTTGAGAAATAATATAACATATCATTTGTATGTTATAATAATATACTGTCTGCCTCTGTATAGTTGGCATACAGAGGCAAGAGGCGAGGCTGATATCATGGATGGCAATGGAAGCCACTCTAAGGAATTCAACTTCATCTCAAAAAAGTTAAGTCACTAAAAGTGACCTATTTGAGGAACACAGGTGTACTTTTCCAAAAGTCTCTACCCACCTACTTCACTCACTGTAACGGTGGCCAAGAAAGGGAGGGAAAATGTGAAGAAATAACAAAAAGGGAGAGAAGATAAATAGTACTTCAGAGACTTTCAAGGTATACCCAGACATCTTAGGTTAGAACTACAATGCCTAGAACATAAATGTTCAAGCATATATAACAATAAATATTTTATGCTTTATATTTTAACTCCAGAAAGGAGTTATGGAAATAAAAAGGAGTCAAGAGCTCAAACTTACTTTACTGTCTTAACCAAGAAGTTCTATAAAGCACTATATTTCTGTAAAATTAAACACACAATTCTTACTGGTTTTGTCTATTTTTTAAAACAGGGTTGGTTGGTAGTTTTTTGTTTTTAACTGGGTTCAATTTAAAAGACACTATTCACCTTGTTATACATGTATCTAAGCATGAAGTCCAGTAGAAATGATTTCCCTTTACGAAAAGCTCCTGCCACAGATACCACTACTATGTTAAGATCTCGAATGTGCTCCTGTAGCAGTATCTGCTCCAAAGCTTCTTCATCAAGCTCAAAGTTATGGTCATCTTCATGAGCAAGAACAATCTGTACTGGACATGGTTTCTTCATAACCTCATCAGAGTTTACTAGGTCAAGATCATCGTCTTCATAATTCTCACCTAGAATTTAAAAAAGAAAGAAGCAGGTTACTTTAACTCCTGCACTACAAACTTTTCATTAAGGATCACAACTAAAGCAAATTTTCAAATAAACAATTGTCCCCTCCCCCATTACACATCATTTGAGAATAGTTACACAAAGTGATGTTCAAGTAGGTTTGGATTTCTCACTCCCTCTGTAACAGGACAAAGAACACCAGTAAAATTTCCTACTATAGATAAGCGACAATTCTAACTATGGCCTATCTTAAGTCTTAACAGCTAAATGTGAGCAGCAGCTGTTCTTGAGCACTGAGTCATTCTGTAAACAACCTTTGCTACTGCATGCACAAAAACTAGATATACAAGGGAAAAATCAATTTCACCTGCTAGTTCAGATTTCAATTTTTCCTGTAGACATCATTTGGAAAATTACTCTACATTACAAAGGTTAAAACATATATATGAATTGTGCATGTTATTTTTCATTCTAGAACTTAATGAGCAAAGTTAGGGTCCTAACAAGTTTCCAAAAATGACACTCATGACAATAAGTCCCTAATTTAATAAGAGTAAACTACCAATATAAACCTCCTTATTAAAGTAAAGCACAGGATTAATGTTTTAATAGAGGACAATAATAGTCAGTGAGATGCAATTATAACCTTGTCTTATCTTCTACTGGGGCTCTCACCATACACCATAGCCACCACTTTGACTATATAGTTCCCCCAAAAACAGCCACATAAACTTTTCCTTTTTTCCCTACGACACACCATAATAAGGTAACCTTTGCAGAAAGAATCTTACTGAATAGTGATAAAGAAATAACTAAGGAAAATGTAAACAGTAGAGACAAATTTCTAAAGTTTAGGTTTCTGTTCTTTTTTAAAACTTACCTAATAGCTTCAGAAGATATGTACCTTGTCTGGCTTTCTTCTCTATCAACTGCATGACCCATTGTAGCAACAAGTTATTCCTGGGGACCTTATCTTCTCCCATTTCAAAATTTCTAAGAAACTCTTCACTTGAGCCTATCTACAAAGGGTCAGTTTCCTATCTAAGGACACATACAGTATCCATCATGTTCAAAGCAATTAATGCCCACCAGACCCCCTCACAGGAGAGGGCCAGTACACTGGGGCATGGCACATTATTAATCAGTATAATATCTTATCCACATAACCACCATTCACAGAGCAAAGATTATATACCTACATTAGTGGATTTTTAATCTTTTAACAAAAAGAAGTACCCAGCTTATCTGACTTGCAAAGACTATTAGAGCCCTTACCTAGACATCACAAGGCACATTTAACTGTATAGAGCAAAGTCAGCAACACTATTTCAAAATGTGCTGCAAGCAGTGACAATACATTATAAGGAGCAAGCAACTTCAAAGGAGAATCTTTGGAAATAAAAGCAATTAATAATTAATTAAAGAGGATATTATCATTGTCTGTTTCGATAGCATACAACTATAGTCAGGTATGCTATTTGAAGACACAGAAGCATACTTTCCAAGGAAGGTTACAACATAGTTAAATCCCCAAATAATATCATTAGGTAAGTCCAAATAAATGATAAAACAATATACAATGTGTGATTTAAAAAGCTTCCATGTTTAACTAGTGGTTAAGACCATGAGCTAGGGAGCAAAACTCCATACACATATGTCACTTAACTTCTCTGCGCCTGTTTCTCATCTACAAAATGGGTATAATAGCAGTACCTATCTGATAGGGCTGACATCATGATTAGAAGAAATGTGTGGCACATACTAAGCATTATAGGTGTCTCTTAAGGTAACTAATTTTCAAATAATCCATCAGGAGCTTTTATTTTACACCTTGAAATGCCAAAAAGCTATAGTGACTTTCAACTGACCAGTGTAGCTGTGTACTGACATCACCATCCATTCATTTGCTCAGGCACAAACCTGAAGGCTGTCCTTGATACATCTCTCCTTTTCCTTATCCCTAAATCTAATCAATAACCACATCCTTAAATTTGTCTTCATTTCAAATTCTCTATTGATAACATTCCTACACCCATCACCACCACCTCAGGTATCTGTGGTATCTAACTGATCTCCCTTCATCAATTCTCTTGCCCCCCACCAATCCAACCCAATCTCCAGAGTAGCAACTAAGTAACAAAATTAAATATAAACTCGATCAAGTTCCTCTCCTTCTTAAAATCATTGTTATCAAGGACTTGTGACTAAAATCCTACACATGTCTTGTAAGGTCCTATACTCACTGCCAGCCTGCCTCATTTGGTGCTACTCTCTCCTCTTTAAACTACAGATGGCCAAACTAGCCTTTCTTCAGATCCTTATGCTATTAAGCTCTTTCTAGGCTCAGACTACACTTAATGATATTCCTCTGCCTGGAATATTCTTTCTCATGTTGTTCCCCTAATCAAGTCATACCTATTCCTTAACTCTCAGTTTAAATGTTATTTCCCAGGAATAAGAATCTTGAGGTTCCCTTCCTGATCTGCCGTCTGTGGTGGAACCACCACCAAGATGCAGATTTTCATAAAAACCCTAATGGGGAAGATCACCACTCTCAAGGTTGAACCCTCAGATACAACAGAAAATTTAAAGGCCAAGATTCAGGATAAAGAAAAAATTCCTGAGCAGCAAAGACTGATTTTTGCCAGCAAGCAACTGGAAGATGGAAGTACTTTGCCTGACTACAACATTCAAAAGGCGTCCACTCTGCATCTTGTGTTGAGACTTCGTGGTAGTGCTAAGAAAAGGAAGAAGTCTCACACCACTCCCAAGAAGAATAAACATAAGAGAGTGGTTGAGCTGGCTGTCCTGAAATACTATAAGGTGGATGAGAATGGCAAAGTTAGTTGCCATCATCTGGAGTATCCTTCAGATGAATGTGCTGGAGTTGTTATGGCCAGCCACTATGATGCAGATTATTGTGGAAAACGCTATCTAACTTACTGTTCAATAAACCAGAAGATAAGTAATTGTATATGAGTTAATAAAAGACATGAACTATAAAAGAAAAATCTTGAGGCACTAAACCAAGTTTAGTCCTCCTATATGTCCCTACCTAATTTTAATCTATCATTTCAATATTTACGTAAGTACTTATTAAATGTCTCCCCTTCTGGGTTGCCAATCCCCTGCTTAATACCCTCACAACTACCTTCCCATCATAAACAGAAAATAAAGAGAAACAAACAAACAAAAAACTCTTAAATTCCTTACCATGATCTCCACAATGCAATGTAGTCTGGTCCCAGCCTGCCCTCTGGTTTCATCTTACAAGTCATTCCTGTTCATTCCCAAAGCTCTAGCTCATATGGCCTTCTTCTTGTTCCTTGAACAGGCTAAACCTTTTTCCCACCCTAGAATCTTTGTTCTGTGTTGTTGCCTTGGTCTGGTATGCTATCCCTAGAAATTTACCTGGCTTATATCTCCATCAACCAGAACTCAGCTCAAATGTTATCTTCTCAGTATGGTCTTTCCTGACCACTATCTCTTTAACGAGACAGGTTTTTTCACAATTCTTTTCAATATCTAAACCTTTTTCCATTTATTTACGTGTGCACTTTCTATCTCCCCCTCCACAGAATGTGCCACTAAAGTTAGGGTCCCAACCACCCTGTTGGCCATTCTATCTCCTAACACCTAGAACAGTGCTTGACACCTAGCCTAGCAGGTGCTTAATTTAATAAATATTTCTTGAATGAATGAAATTTAAACATTTTTACTCAGGAGTCTCATACCTACCCTGATCTATTTTATAAGCAAATTTGGTGATCAATTAGTTTGGGGAAATACCTCTGGCAACTCAAGAATAGCAAATATATTCACCACGAAAGTACAACAAAAATTATAAAGTTCTATCAAGTAAAACAAATTAATGAAAAAAGAATTCAAAATTAACAAGTGCTAAAACATCACAATGACCAACTTTGTAGACTGGCAACTTTGTTAAAACCAATGAATAGTTTTGTTCTTGTTGAAAAGAAAGCATTTGTTGCTTTAAAAACTAAAACACTTAGCAGGAAACTTTTATTACCTTGAAATTTCACCTAGATTAATTAGTTGGCTATAGTTACCATGTGGCCAGGTTTCTTTTATTAGCATGGATAAAGACAGGCACTTCAGAATATTTGTCATCATTTCATTAAAGGGAAGGGTGGTAAATATGTTTCAAAAATATAATGGAGCACAACAATGACATGTGTGATTCAAGTATGTTTACTTCCCATGATGATTGCTCTACCAAATATGGACTAAATACTGATAAAGTACTTCACCAAACACTGATACAGATAATTGAATAAAAAATTGTATGTAAATTTCATTAGCACACCTGTAAATACAATATTAGCATTTGGTGATTACCTACAATTGGAAATCTTTTTAAATTCAGCTTTACCCTAAGATTTTAAATGAAAATTAAATTTTATGTATAAAACAGTGATTTTATTTCCAGGCTTCAATGCCAAAAAATTATTGGAACAAGTAGATTTCAGGTCTCTAACATATTTCTGTGATTCACAGTTCTAAGTCAGTTCTCCCTAAGCCACCCTCATCCACCAAATAGGTCTTTCAAGATCAAAGCTGAAAGACGCCTACAGATGATCACCTATTTCTCAAATCTCTCTCCACACCTTAATACTAGGTATACCTAATAATTTATTTGGTACAAGGCTTGCCAAAAGACACCTTAGTAAAAAACTCATGGTTGCCAGGGGTGGGGGGTAGGGAGGGATGAATAGGCAGAGCACAAAGAATATTTAGGGCAGTGAAACTATTCTCTTGGGTGATGGGCACAGCTATAACCACAACTCCAGCATTACAAAAGCAATCTGTGTAACCAAAAACATCTGTATCCCCTTAATATTTTGAAATAAAAATAAATAAAAGGAAGCTATTCTCTATGACACCATAATGGTGGATACCTGTCATTATGCATTTGTCAAAAACCTGTTGAGGGAGGGGAGGCAAGCGCAATATACGTAACCTTAACATTTGTACCCCCATAATATGCTGAAAAAAATAAAGAGAGAAAAAAAGAAAAAAAAACCTGTTGAATCCACAACCCCAAGAGTGACCCCTAATGTAAACTATGGATTTGGGGTGATAATTATGTATCAGTAAAAGTTCATCTATTGTATAACACATGAACTACTCTGGTGTAGGATGCTGACAGTGAGGGAGGGTGTGAATATATAGCAGTATTATTTTGCTGTGAATCTTAAACTGCTCTAAAAACTAAAGTCTATTTTAAAAACACCTTTTTGTTGATTACTTTAAATCTGCCAATTTCAGACATTCGGCATGTATTCTAACCTCAAAATTTACTTTAGGGCTGACCTAGATTCCTCAGCAAACCTCAAACTTAATTATAAACGAAGACAATAAAAAGGTGCTAAAAATATGCATTACAATAAAATATTAGCATTAACATTAGATTGCAGCAACCCAAAAATAAACTTACAGAAAGAGAACAAAGAATTGTTCACTTTTCAAAAGCAATTAAAGTATATTTTGCTATTATTGACATTCCAAATAAAAACTTGAAACAGATTCAGCCTACTCATACTCAGTTCACAGATTTAAAAAAAAAAAAAATTAGTTATCTGACAAAAGCAATATTTTTTCTATACCCAAATGAAACACAACATTTATATTCTATACCCAAATGAAATAAGTATTTAAAAGTTTATTCTAGCACATCACACCATGGTAAATCCATTTCTAGAGACATAAGGAAATAAAGATGCTAACAAAGACATACAAGTTTACCAGTATTATTTCTGGTGATAAAAATTAATGTTGAGTGTCTCAGAACTGGAAAGTAGCCTGACAGTTATTTTAACCATATACTAACATATTATGCAGCTTAAAAAACATATATACACTCAAGAAATTAAAGATTTTTTTTTTAAATCAGCACAAAATAACATGGGGAAAAGGCAAGCTACAAAGCAGCACAAATCATCCTCAATTCTGTTTTGCTTTTTAAAAACATAGGCAGTTGGCCGGGCGTGGTGGCTCATGCCTGTAATCCTAGCACTCTGGGAGGCCGAGGCGGGAGGATTGCTCGAGGTCAGGAGTTCGAAACCAGCCTGAGCAAGAGCAAGACCCCGTCTCTACTATAAATAGAAAGAAATTAATTAGCCAAAATATATAGAAAAAATTAGCCGGGCATGGTGGCGCATGCCTGTAGCCCCAGCTACTCAGGAGGCTGAGGCAGCAGGATTGCTTAAGCCCAGGAATTTGAGGTTGCTGTGAGCTAGGCAGATGCCACAGCACTCACTCTAGCCTGGGCAACAAAGCGAGACTGTGCCTCAAAAAAAAAAAAAAAAAAACATAGGCAGTTGAGGGGGGGGGTAGATTTGGGGATTCCAGTCACTGGAGTAACTGGTACCAGAGTACCCTCCACCACAAACAGCTATAAAATTAGATAAAACATATGAGACATCTTTTTTCCAAGCACTGGATGACAGGTAGCACAAGACAGAAATCTCAGCTCTCTACCTGGGAACTATTGCCTAACCACAACATGAAGAACTGGTACACAAGCAAAGATCTGAGTTCAGGATTGCTAAAGCAGTAGGAATCGTGAGACAAGACACCAGGGAAAAAACAGCTGGGCAGAGGTGGCAGCAGAAGTCCTTGGTCAAGGGCAACAAGCTTCACAGGTGCAAGGGAATACAACCCACTATGCAAAGGCTTACCAGAAGGCAGTTAGCTACTACAGGGTTGAGAGAGCGAAACAGACACCAGAAGTCAAGCAGTACTGAGACACTTTGGGAGCTCTGGCCCAGCCACAGTAGAAAGGTATGAACATCTCAGGCATCAAGATGAAACACTAGAAAGTCACATCTTAGAATTAAGGACTAAGTCCTAGAGTAAGGCCTAATGAAGATCCATTCAAACAAAGCCTAAAACCAAGACTTGAAAAGACCTGCAGGATATAGAGTTTAGAAATTTAGTCCCATCAAGTTAGAAGAGTTTCCCCTAAGCTTTCCATAGATTCACACTAATACAGTATAAAGCCTACACAAGGTCAAGATCTACCAGTAATTGAACTCCTTGTCATAACAAAAACTAGGTAACAGAATCCAGAATCTCTACAATGCAAAGTATAATATACTAGACATACAAAGAAAGAAAAGCAATTAATAGAAACCAATCTTGCAATGACTCTGATGTTGAATTTAGCAGACAAAAGCTTTTAAGCAGCTATTGTAAATATATTCAAAGATTTACAGAAAAAATAGGTCTTAATAAGTGAATAGATGAGGAGTCTAAGCCAAGAAGTAGACTACCAAAACACAAATGAAAATTCTGGTACTGAGAAATAAAATAATTAAAATGAAATATTCACTGGATGGACTTAACAGCAGATTGGAGGTAGCAGAAGTGCCCATGAACTTGAAAACAGATCAAAAGAAATTCTATAATCTGAAGAATAGAAAGTAAAAAGAATGAAGAAAAACTAAAAGAGTCTCAGGGACCTGTGGAACAATATCCGATATGTAGTTAGAATCCCAGAAGGAGAATAAAGTGAGAAAGGAGCTAAAAAAATATTTAAAGAAATAACAAAATGTTACCATATTTGATGACAAAGATTTACAGATCCAAAAAGCTCAGAGATCCTCAAGTAGGGTAAGTACAACTGCTAATAAACAAAGATAAAAGGAAAAATCTTTAAAGAAGCCCGTGAGTGGGTGTGGGAGGATGCATATTACACAGAAGGGAAATATTCAAATGATACTTTCTCATCACAGAAACAATGGAGAGGCCAGAAGACAACAGAATGGAAGAGGCAAAAAATATAAATATTCATTCCAGTGAACTGTACACTTAAAAACAGTAAAGATGGTAAATTACATATGTATATTTTACCTCAATAAAAGACAATCAGGTATCATTAGAGTGCTTAAAGGAAAATAAGTGTCAACCCAGACTTCTATATTCAGTAAAACTATCACTAAAAAATGAAAGGTAAATAAAGACAATAAGCAAGAGCGAAGAATATTTTTTGCTAGCAGATGTGCACTACACGAGATGCTAAATGATATTCTTCAGGCTGAAATGAAACATTACCAAATGGACAGTCTCTTTATTCCTTCCTATAGATCTGAATCCAAAGCAGCAAATAGGCCGGCTGTGGTGGCTCACACCTGTAATCGTAGCACTCTGGGAAACCAAGGAGGGAAGATCACTTGAGTTCAGGAATTCGACACCAGCCTGAGCAAGAGAGAGATCTCTACTAAAAATAGAAAAAATTAGCTGGGCAACTAAAAATAGAAAAAAAATAGCCATGCATAGTGGTATGCACCTGTAGTCCCACCTACTCGGGAGGCTGAGGCAGGAGAATCACTTGAGTACAGGAGTTTGATGTTGCTGTGAGCTAGACTGATGCTATGGCACTCTAGCCCAGGCAACAAAATGAGACTCTTGTCTTAAAAAAAAAAAAAAAGTAGTAAATAGATACAAATATAAAACACTACTTGTTTCCTCCAAAATTTCCTTAAAAGATAATTGATCATTTAGATGAAAAATAATAAGTTGTAACGTGCGGTTTTATAATGTATGTAGATGTAGAAAAGTTTCAAAAATTAAGACAAATATTCTGAGGACCAGTAAATAAAATTATACTCTAAGGTTGTTATGATTTTAAAGTAGAAAGTGGTAAAACATTGATTCTAAACAGACTTTGATATATTAAGGATGCATATTGTTAGCCCTAGAACAATGACTTTACTTTTTTTCCCTTTTTTCATTACCACACTTTATATGTGGCTTTTTAAATGACTTTAAAAAAACAAAAAAAAAAGGTTATAGCTAAAAAAAAAAAAAAAGCCAATAAGGAACTAAAATGGAATGTTAAAATTAAATACTCAATTAACTCAAAAGAAAAAATAAGAACAAAATACCAAAGGGACAAAGGGAAAACAAATAGTAACATGGCAAACTTAAATCCAATTAAATCAATAATTACATCAAATATAAATACACTAAGCACATAAACAAAAAGCGGAAATTGTCAGACTAAATAAAAGCAAAACATATACTGCATATTGAAGCTGCCTCTATAACACAAAGACAGATGGGTTGAAAGTAAAAGGCAGGGAAAAGATGTATCATGCAGACATTAATCCTAAGAAAGCTCATCTATGTCTACAGTTTTCAGTTACATAAATATCAAAGCAGACTTTAGGACTAAAAGTATTAGTAGATAAAAAATGGGTAATCATCAGAAAGACATAACAAACCTAAATAAAAGAGATTAAAAATACATAAAGCAAAAATTCAGAGAACTAAAGACAAATGCATAGTCACATGTAAAGATTTTAACAACTCTAAACTGACATAAGAAAAAATTACTAATAGTATAGAATACACAGTCCTATCCACAAGAAAAATGAGCCACATACATAGTTTAAAGCTTTCTAGTAATCACATTAAAAAGTAAAAAGAAATAAAAATAATTTTAGTAATTGTTCTATTTATTAACCTAATATATCCAAATATTGTCATTTCAATATCAATATTTTAAAATTAAGATTTTTTATGCTGTCTTTGAAATCTCTATATTTTATACTTACAACACATCTCAACTTACACACTAAATGTTTACCAAAAACATATGATCACTTATATTTCATAAAATCTACAACTGAAAAAGCAGATTCATGCATACAGTTGTTATAAACAGAAAGTTTCCTAATAACTGAATCAAATAACAAAAAATTATTTTCCATTCATATCTGTATCCACACTGACAAAACTACCTTGGGTGTTTTTGGTTTCGGGTTGGTTTTTGAGGTTGCAGTGGCGCCATCATAGCGCACTGCAACCTCAAACTCCTGAGCTCAAGCAATCCTCCTGCCTCAGCCTCCCGAGTAGCTGGGACCACAGACACAGGACACCACACCAGCTAATTTTTCTACTTTTTGTTGAGATGGGGTCTCACTCTTTCTCAGGCTGAGCTCAAGCAATCCTCCCATCTTGGCCTCCCAGAGTGCTAAGATCACAGGAATGAGGTACTGGGACCAACTTAGGTTTTTTAAATGTAAATTAACTAAAATTAAATAAAACTGAAAGTTCAATTCTTTAGTCACACTATTCACATTGCTTTAATAAGTATTTCTCTGTGTATATTTGTTTCCTTTTGTATGAACTGCCTACTTACAATCTAAATAGCTTTAAAGAAAACAACTGTGTAATTACCACCTAGAAGTCCCTTTAATTCTATAGTATATTAAATGCTTAAACAGTATTTTGCAGATAGTTTTTTAAATTCAAAAAAAATTATGTGCTGCCTATACACTGGGGTACCTTGTATATAGTTCATAATTTAGTGCTGAAAATCTAATTTAAAAGTTTTACTGTTGCTTGTAAATCTATGATTTACTTCCTACAGAACCTTCCTCAGTCAGAAATGTAACTTTTAGTGCTTGCTTTGGCAACACATATACTAAAACTGGAACAATAAAGAAAAGATTAGCATGACCCCTGAGTATGACATGCAAAATCTGTGAAGCATTACATATTTTTCTGGTGTTCTATTACATAGTAGGGTGACTATGGCTAATATCAATGTACTGTGTATGTCAAGATAATTTTTAAGATCCTCTTTTCTAGCTATCACCACAAAGAAATGATAAAGGTTTGAGGTGAGGGACACACTAATTACCCTCATTTGATCATTTATACAATGTATATACATGTATTGAAACATCACACTGTACCTTACAACCAGTACTATTATGTGTCAATTACAAACAAAATTTAAAAATTAAATTTTTTTTAAATAAAGAAATGCAACTTTTAACATTATCAAGTAAATTGTGCTTTTCCCAAAGGAAAATGTGGCTCTCTCAACTGAATGGGGGTAAAAAGCTGGAACTGGCTAAAACTAATGACCACAGATAGCAAAACTGCTAAGGCCCATCACTGCCTCTCTGTAAGTACACACAGACAAAGTCGCAAATTGAAATGGCTTTAGATTCAACTTTCAACAGTGCTTACCCTGCTTTCATAACCTTTATCATAATTAAGACCCCCCCACAATAACAATCAAAATTATTTATAATTTATAAATCAAAGCTCATAGTGTTCTAGTCTAAACACTATGACCATCTCAAAACCAAGGATCACTGAGTAATCAGCTGAGGTTGATAGCCCAACTAAAAATCTGGAGTTGTGCCTAGCGTAACTATGCACTCTGCTCTCCATAGTCTGTAAATGTTCCTCAAATTTTAAAACTCTATTGCTTTTACAGTGATCTCAAAACAAAAAGTAAAAAAATTATCACTCTAGGCCTGGCGTGGTGGCTCACACCTGTAATCCTAGCTCTTTGGGAGGCCGAGGCGGGCGGATCGTTTGAGCTCAGGAGTTCGAGACCAGCCTGAGCAAGAGCGAGACCCCATCTCTACTATAAATAGAAAGAAATTAATTGGCCAACTAATATATATAGAAAAAATTAGCCGTGCATGGTGGCGCATGCCTGTAGTTCCAGCTACTCGGGAGGCTGAGGCAGCAGGATTGCTTGAGCCCAGGAGTTTGAGGTTGCTGTGAGCTAGGCTGATGCCACGGCACTCACTCTAGCCTGGGCAATAAAGTGAGACTCTGTCTCAAAAAAAAAAAAAAAAAAATTATCACTCTAGAAATAAAGCATGGCATTTTAAATCTATAGAAGGAATAAAGCAGTATGAGTTATCTTCCAGGTTCAAACCACCTCATTCAGCGAAGCACAGCTGCTGAGAATAAGGCAGCATAACTGCAGGAAGCACAGATCTCTGGGTTAGTGCAATTGCCAGCAATGCTTGTTAATGTGATAGGGCGGCTAATGATGTGGAGAAACATGATAGAACAGATACATCAGCAAATCCAGAAAATCCGTAAAAGTAAACCAAAGTGACAATTTTCTTAGACACACTATGTATAGTCTTAAAATGCTTAAAAACTGAATAGGAAAGCTACCAAAGAAACAAGTTTTCAGCTCAAAAGATGGTGTGAGGTAAGGAAGAAAACTGATTGGCACTGAAATTCAGTGGAAAGTATTAAGTGCCATTAACAGATGTACTGAAGAATTTTCCAGTAATGTTACTTGGAAGTTAAGAAGGAATTACTATTTGAGGTCACCATCAATAAAACAATTTTTCAGAAAGTGAATGCATTAGTTTAGCTACAGTGCCAAGAAGGAAAAAGCAATACAAGATTTCAAAGCAAACTTAACTGAATTGTTAGAATCTCACTCGAAGCTTAGCAATAAAGCACTTTCAAAGTGAAAAGACAAGGAAGCACTTAAAAATGCTTCTCTTAACATATACTACTCAAAGTTTCACAGCATCAACAAGGAAAAATAACCAGATGAAAATAACTTTGGAAATAATTATAAGATCTTTGAGATAATTATAAGATCTTTGGAATAACAGTTGCTAAAGCAAAGTCTACCAGGGACTAAAGAAGTATCCTGACTGCCAAGCTTTATTTTGCTCTTAGAAGAGCTTTAGAAGAGGCTCTTAGAAGCCTCAATTAATTCGGCCAATCTAGTTAGAACAGAAAAATTCCTTTAAAAGCTGCATTAAACACATAATCATTATTAAGTAGCAATACGCAGTAAATATCTGATACTAGTTAATAAATGTTTAAAATATTTTTACAATTTTCTTTTCATTTCTGGATCTAGTATGACATAAAATAAAAAATTAATTTCCTAAAAGAATCACAATTAGAAACTACGCATTTATAGGAACTAATAATCTGACTTAAAACTGCTACCCTGGAACCAATCAAGTAGTAAAATCTAAGGTCGTCCATAAATAGAACCCAGGTAATCTTCATTCCCTAGAAATGGGACTTCAAAAAAGCAGCAAGTCACAATGACTAAGACTACAAGGTGAAACAATGATGGAGTAGATTATAATGGATCTCAGATCCACTCCTAACTTCCCTGAGGCAATGACAGCCAATCAGGCATCTGATGTGATGCCTCAGGAATTATAGGATACCACCTTTGACTTACTGGTAGGGAAAAAAATGTGTAAATTCTAAATCTGATCAAGCCTCTAGATCTAACAACAGGGAAGAAAATACAGGAGGCAGAGAAACATCACCACAGAGATGGAGCTGAAAATCTAGAACATAGGAGACTTCACTGGACAAAAAAACCTAGACAAATAAATTACAAAAGCAGAGGGGGAGGGAAAGGAGAATCTACAGAAAAGAGACTTAAAAGACCTATCAAGAGGCTGGGGGTGGTGGCTGACGCCTGAAATCCTAGCACTCTGGGAGGCCAAGGCAGGAGGAACACTTGACCAACCTGAGCAAGAGGGACACCATCTCTGCTAATAGAAAAAATTAGCCTGGAGTGCTGGCATGCCTCTGTAGTCCCAGCTACACAAGAGGCTGAGGCAGGAGGATCATTTGAGCCCAGGACTTTGAGGTTGCTGTGAGCTAGATGGGTGCCACTCTAGCTGAGGCAACAGAGCAAGACTCTGTCTCAAAAAAAAAGACAACGACCTATCAACTAAATGCAGTTTGGGCCTTGTTCAAGCATATCAACTACTAAAAAATGTGAAATAAATTACAAAAATTTGAACTCTGGATATTTTATATTATTTTTAGTGTGATAATTAATAGTACCACGGCTATATTTTTTAGTCTTTTAATCTTTTAAAAACATAAGTAAAACATTCATATAATCTGCAATTTGCTTCAAAATAATCTGTTGGGGAAGATGGCTATGGGGGAACAGATAAAACAAAGTGACTATTATGTTGGCAATTGTTTTAAATAAGTGGTTGATGAGGCCTGGTGTGGTGGCTCAAGCCAGTAATCCCACTACTTTAGGATGCTGAGACAGTAGGATTGCTTGAGGGTAGGAGTACAAAACCAGCCTGGGCAACATAGTGAGATCCCATCTCTACAAAAAATTTAAAAAAATGAGCCCATGCAGTGGTGTGCACCTGTAGTCCCTGCTACTCAGGAGGCTGAGGTGGGAGGATTGCTTGGGCACAGGAGTTTGAGGTTACAGTGAGCTATAATCGCACCACTGCACTCCAGCCTGGGTGACAGAGAGATACACTGTCTCTTAAAAAATTAAATAATAAAAGTAGTTCATGCAAATTAAGAGTTTATTAGGCGATTAAGCAGATCTATGTAGAAAAGACAGAGGTATAGGCTAGTGCTATTAGAGGTAAGAGGAGGTCTCTCAAATATTCTAGAACTCTGCTTCTCAATCTTTTTTCTACTTCCATGAATTTTACTGATTAGGAAGGACAGGAGGGTGCTATGGAGCATCAAAAATGTTTTCAAAATATATAAGGCCAGGTGATTCTACTATAAATATAAATCTACATAAATTCTATGTCTACCCCAAAATTCCCATTAACCTAATCCCCAGAAATACAGTTCTAAACACACCCCAATTATTGCCTCTTAAAATGTAGAAGAACCCTACCCTAAGAAACTATCAGTCGACTAAAAGAAGGCACTCAACTCTTTAGTAGCGAAATCTAAAAAGAATCAACTTTAAAATCAAATCTATTAAACACCCTTAAAAAAAATCTCTAGGTCCAGATGGCTTCACGGATGAATTCTACCAACATTTAAGGAAGAAATGGTATCAATTCTACAGACTCTTCCAGAAAAAAAGAGAAAGGAACAGTCTCAATTCATTTTATGAAGCCAATATTAGTATTGATACCAAAACCAAAGACATTGCAAGGAAACAAAACTACAGACCAATATCCCTAATAAACAGACTTCAAAATCCTTAAATCAAAATCAAGTATTCAGAATATAAAGAACTCTTAGAACTGTGTCAGAATTATTCCATTTTTAAATGGGCAACAGATTTAACAGACAATTCAAAGACAACATGTGAATGGTAAACAAGCACATGAAAAGATTCTCAGCACAATTAGATGTTAGGGAAATATAAATTAACCACAGTGAGATACCACTGCACACACCAGAATAACTAAAACTTACAACAAAAGAGTTGATGAGAAGTAACTGGCCCTCAGATATATTGCTGGTGAGAGTGTAAAATGTCACACAGCCCCTTCAAAAAACTTTTTGGCAGTATCAACATACACTTACCAAACAACCAGCAATCATACTCCTATGTACTTAAAAGAGAAATTGGAACAGATGACAACAAAGACTTGACCACAAATGTTCATAACAGCTTTATTCATAATAGCCAAAAACTGGAAACAACCCAAATATCCATTTACTAAAAAATGAACAAATTGTTTTAAATTCATACAATTGACTACTATACAGTAATGAAAAGAAATGAATTACTGATTATGTATAACACAGGTAAATCTAAAATTTACTATGCTAAGTGAAAAAAGCAACACACACACAACATTGCACCATATGATTCCATTTACATGAAATTCTAGAAAAAGCAAAACTGCAGTGACAGAAAGCACATCAGTAGTTGCTAGGAGTTGAGAGTAAAGAAAGAGAATTGACTACCAAGGGAACTTTCTGAGGTAACAAAAATGCTCCATATCATGATTATGATGGTGGTCAGATACTATGCATTTGTCAAAACTCATTAAATTGTATTCCAACAAGTTTTACGTAAATTATCTCCACATGGCAGATTTTTAAAAATCAGATCCAGCCTATTCCCCTTAGCATTTTCATTTATTAAATGAATGAAGCATTACAACCAATCTATTAATCATTTTCTAGAACAAAAATATTTTAATTAGTATTGTCCCCTTCAAGGATAATTGCCCATGAAGGTTATATCAATATGATGAAAACCTGAGCTATCCACCAATTTGGACACTGCTCAAATTCAATTTAAAATATTTTCTCATAACCTGCATATAAGGTCTTCAACCTAATTTTGAGGATCTCCAATGATGACAAATTTACTCCTTCCTTTGTGGATTAATGTACCCGACCAAGCCAAAATATTTTGGTTAACAAATAAAAAGTTATTATGAAGTTACTAATACTTACTTTCTTAAAGAACTCTAGAGATGATTTTTTACATTGGGGAAGAAAGGCATTTTGTAATTTCTCAAATGTTTTAAGCATCAATAGAATAGGTATAGACTCCCTACAATACACACCATGTCAAAACACATGAGGCCATTCAAGTTCTAGTACATATACTTAAAAATTAGCCTCAATACTTAAAATTAAATCTAATATATAACTCACAGGGGCTTTATATAATAGATTATGCAGACCAATTAGACCTATATTTGAGGGGAAAAACAGGACTAGGTCTTCTTCTTTAGTGTATTTCTTCTCCAGTAGTGCTTCTCAAGCTTAACATACATACAAATCACCTGAGGATCCTGTTATGATGCGTATTCTGATCCAATAAATCTGGGGTGGAGCTTGAAACTGCACCTCTACCTCCAAAATGCCAGGGACACAGGGAACAAAGATCACGATATTTCACAGATGTTTAGAATGTAATTGTGATTCACTTAATTTTATTTCATGTAGTTTCTAATGATGCTAAAGCAAAGTTTCAAGGCAAAAAAAGTTTTCAAAACTATAATGCTACATTCTTCCTGGGAGACTTCTAATCCTGATACAAGTAATCACTCCAGCCTAGCTAATGAGGATTCTATATAAAGTTTAAAAAAGACAAGGTACACAAAACAAATCCTTTTTAATACTTTCTTACAGTGCTAAAAAAAAAAAACAGATGTAGAAAATGTTTTAAAATGTTAACAGGATATACAGCTAGGGCTGAAAACTATTCTGAAGGAAAGAAGCAGCTATCAGCCAAACAGGTACTATTATATAAGATTTTTAACTTATATATATTATTTGCTTCTATAAAATAATGTTATTAAGTACTAAGAATTTATAAAATTAAATTTCTCTCATACAAAATTGAAACTACCATGCAAATTGCAAAAATAAAATCTTTAAAGACTCCAGAAAAGGACCTATTAACAATGTCAGTTATCTAATACTTTCCCCCATTAGCCCTACCACTCTGGCCAACAAAAGACCATCCTAAAACATTCAGGCTGTAAAAAAATTCCTCAAAGAGTATATAATGTAGTTCATCTCCATCCTTCATTATTATCAAATCAGGAGACAAAGAGTTGTTTTTCCTATAAGATTCACATATTATTTTCCACTTCAAATCTACCCTGTTTCCATAGTAACTAGCACTGATGTCACAGAATTTTTGCTGTTCCCACTTAGAGAACAGAAAGATAAAAATGATTTTACACATTTAAATAAATGAAGTAAATGTAAATTATAAATGTATAAACTCAAAGTATTTTCCCCAAAGTTTGTCATCAAATATTAACCAGTTCTTAAAGCATACACTTAAATATAAGTATACTTCAAGGGAAAAAAAACTGAAGTTAATTTAGATATTTTAAATGAGATTACAATTTATGAAGTCAACTTTGTTAGCTAGTTAAGAGATGTTAGAATAAATGATGGCTCTGGGGACTCTAAGCAACAAGAGAGAAATTCGGAAACATTCTTTTTAGGTTCTGCAAGTCCTCATGCTAAGGTTCTTCTCCATTTTTTTCTAAAGGAAGTCTACAGAAAATCTCACCTCAAGACATAAAAAGGGTCTTGCATCTGTTCTTAGGTACTTTTTTGGGGTTGGTGAGGGGGGAATACACTCTTATTCTGTGGTCCAGATTTTTTAAGAATGAGAGTACACAATACTAAATCTTTTTTAGTTTAATATTTTTAAGTAAGCTGTTTATATACTAGAGGAATTCCTGCACATCTATTCAAGAAGAGAGGGACATAGTCCCTTGTTCACTGAAGTATTGATTGTAACTGCAAAACAATAAATTTGGAGAAAACCTAAATTCCCATGGATAAATAACACATGAGACAAGTCAGAGAACTGAAATTAATGAATAAGATCTAAATATTTACACATGGATAAGCCTCAAAACCAATGTGGAATGAAAAACTAAAACAAGACACAAAAGAATACACAGTTTGAGCCACTTACTAAAATGCATAAGCAGCAAGATACTATATTTGTGAAATACATGTTATAAAACTATTAAAAATAAGGAAACATACACCACTTTCAGGACAGGTATATATCTATGGAGGAAGGTGAGAAAAGGAAGCTATTAGGAGAACTGTTCAACTCTATAGTAACATTTTATTTCTCTTTTAAAAAGGATTCAAAACCAATATGGCAAATATTATGTACTAAAATCAATGCGATGGGTACCTGGGGATCTATTATATCTTTCTCTGTCACTTTTGTAAGTTTGAAATACATTACAATTGTTTTTCATGAAACATTCTGAGTTACCTCAGAATTACTTCCACAGAGAAGAAAATTTATATTTATTGAATGACTCAATAAAGTGATACTCTCAACAATCCTGTGACTTATTATCCCCATTTGAGAGAGAGGAAATGTGAATATTTCACTATAAGAAACTGCCTTTCGGCCGGGCACGGTGGCTCACGCCTGTAATCCTAGCTCTCTGGGAGGCTGAGGTGGGCGGATCGTTTGAGCTCAGGAGTTCGAGACCAGCCTGAGCAAGAGCGAGACCCCATCTCTACGATAAATAGAAAGAAATTAATTAGCCAACTAATATATATAGAAAAAATTAGCCGGGCATGGTGGCGCATGCCTGTAGTCCCAGCTACTTGGGAGGCTGAGGCAGTAGGATTGCTTGAGCTCAGGAGTTTGAGGTTGCTGTGAGCTAGGCTGACGCCACAGCACTCACTCTAGCCTGGGCAATAAAGTGAGACTCTGTCTCAAAAAAAAAAAAAAAAAGAAACTGCCTTTCAACATTACAGGATAATTCTTAAAGAGATCAATCATTGCTTTCCAGTAATAGAGCCACAGAAGGTAAGGAGACTCTATCAGTCCACGGTTTTGAATGATGCTTATCATTTAAAATAAATCCCTAGTCTTTCTCCACTCTTAGAGACTGACCTGTTCCTTAAGGGACATTCTCTTTTCTTATAAGCCTTTATAAGATGACAATGTACTACATTCCCATTTCCAAAAGTATTTTTAGTACAATGACTCCAAGGTTTTGTAACATAGGGATCAGGAATCCATCAAAACCAGAGGAGGTTTCCTTGACTCAGGCAAACAGTTTAATCATTCCCTTTTTGGCCCAAAAATTAACTTTGTGCAAGTTTTAATATATCAAACCTATAAAAGATCTATGAAATTTGAAATAACCAGTTAGCAAGGGAGTCATACATACTCTAAACCTTAAAAATTTAGAATAGGGTTATCTTGATAAATCTCAAAAAGTTATGAGCCAAGACTCTGGTAATTAGACACTAAGTTCCATTTTACCATATCTCTCTAACTCAGATGACTGTTAGCACAGCAGTTTAAAAAAATGAAGAGAAGTATTCACTCAAATTCCAGACTTGGCTCAATACAAGCAAAATTCCCACTATCGAAAGCAGCTGCGTAAAGGCAATGGTGCCAAAAACAGACAAATAAGCAACCTTTCAACTAGATAAAATGTGACTAATATGAAAAAAAAACCAAAAAACCAAAGGGATAAGAATATCTGAGCTTTCTACTATACTCTCCTTTTATCTCTTCTCTAGTTTGGCAATTTTGGAGTACATGTCAGGATTCCTTGTGGTAAATATACGCTCAAAAACAGGGGAAGGGGAAAATAAATACATCTCCAGTTTTCAAGTTGCATTTTGGGCTACTCAGTTTTTACAGGAATTAGCTATTAATTTAAATCAATTCTTTGCTCTATCTGGCTACAGAAAAACAGCCCATATTCCTTTATTCTTTTTTAATTAAATACACTCTAACACCATTTGATCTTTTAGTTGCTTCTAATTGTTTTTAAATACTTTGTAAGTACCTCTTTTAGATTGAAAATTCTTAGAAATCAGGGACAAGTGCTTATTTTGTCAAATCATTACCAAAATTACTGCCTATCTTTTTTTTTGAGAGAGAGAGTGTCTCGCTCCATCTCCCTGGGTAGAGTGCAGTGGCATTATCATAGCTCACTGCAACCTCAAACTCCTGCCTCATTCTCCAAGTAGCTGGGACTACAGGTGTGTGAGCCCAGCTAATTTTTCCTATTTTTGGTAGAGATGGGGGGTCTCGCTCTTGCTCAGGGTGGTCTTGAACTCTTGACCTCAAGCAATCCTCCCGCCTACTGTCTTTTTATCTTCAAACAAGGAGTACGGTTTCAAGGTTTGCTTTCTAAGACCCACCCATTCTTCAAAGCCTAACAAAGCCCACCATCCTCCATGAAATTTTCTTCAATACTAGCACATAGTAATTCTTATTTCTGAACTTATAAGCTTAATGATAAACTTAATTCATATATATGCATAAGGCCTCTCTTATCTACCATCTACATGAAAGCTTAGAACAGGGAGCTCTCTGCACAAGTCTACATGGGTATTCACTACAAGCAACTGAAAAGCCCTTTTATAAGGTAGGTACACACTATGTCAACTAATAATATCAAGGGGAAAAAGCCTGTTCTTTAAGTATAAACCTTTATTTGCCTGTCCTACTCTCCCTCTTTACTCCCAAAAGAAAACTAATCTTGACCCCTTCATGTTCTCCTTTACCCTCAAGAGAATGGGAAACTTTTTTGTACATTCAGTACATGCCAAATGCTTTAAAGACATTATCTTTTAATCTTAAATTGCTATGGTAGGTTTTTTCAGTTAAGGAAACTGAAGCCTGGTAGTTACAGAGATCTGAACCCAACTCCTAAGCTCGATTTTCTTCTACCACACTACTAGGCACTGAAGCAGATGCTCACATTTCTGGCAATAAAGACACAGGAATAAACAATCAATACACTGTTATGAATTTAAAACAGAAGAAAAAAAGTACTTCAATAGCACACCTAAAGACTAAGAAGAGACTGGCACTAAGTTACTAAGTTCAAAAGTTGCCAATTTATTTGAAAACACTCATATAATAGAAACCACTCTTAAATATTTAAAAAACACATAATTCTCATGACCCCCCAAAATAAAAAAGCAAATATGAAATATTTCTTTCATGCAAAAAGGCTTTTACAGGAGGAAGATGGCGTCTACCTTGGTAGCTGCTCAGGGAGTGGGGTCGGCATCAGGCCAGAGGCCATCACTCCAGACTGGGAAAACTACTAAGTCTCCACGGGGACCACTATCATGGCCATCCAATTTGACGGGGGCGTGGTACTGGGGATGGATTCCAGAACAACCACTGGGTCTTACATCGCCAATCAAGTGACTGACAAGCTGACTCCTATTCATGACCGAATTTTCTGCTGCCGCTCAGGCTCAGCAGCTGATACCCAAGCAGGAGTTGATGCTGTCACTTATCAGCTTGGTTTCCACAGCATTCAACTGAATGAGCCTCCACTGGTGCACACGGCAGCCAGCCTCTTTAAAGAGATGTGTTACTGATACCAGGAAAACCTGATGGTGGGAATGATTATTGCTGGCTGGGACCCTAAAGAAGGAGGGCAGGTGTATTCAATGCCCATAGGGGGTATGATGGTAAGACAGTCCTTTGCCATGGGAGGCTCCAGGAGCTCCTATATCCATGGCTATGTCGATGCTACCTACCGGGAAGGCATGACCAACGAAGAGTGTCTATAATTCACTGCCAATGCTATTACTTTGGCCATGAGCAGATGGCTCCAGTGGAGGGGTGATCCGCCTGGCAGCCATTGCAGTCAGGGGTAGAGCAGCAGGTAGGTACTTTTGGGAGACCAGATACCCAAATTCACCATTGCCACTTTACCACCCTCTTGAATCCTGGGATTGTAGAATGCAGTAATAGATACCCTATCCCAACACAAGATTTAATAAAGTTTGTCAAAAGGGGGGGGCTTTTACAATACAATAAGAGAAACACTAAGAGATGGTCAAAGAATGCAAAAAAGCAATAAAAAGAATTCACATTTTTCAATTACATATTAATATTTCAACATCAACTATAATCAAAGAAATGCAAATTAACAAAGTATGATGTTCATTTACCTATGTGTTGGCATTTATCTTTAATTAATACATACTGTCAAGAAAGGTATTTGTAAACAAGTACAAACCTAAACCTGACAAAAAGAAAATAAATGGGTACAACCTCTGTGAATGGATCTGGTCAAGTGTGGCTTCAATCTTGAAAACAGACATGCCATTTGACCCAGTAAGCTACTTTTAAGAATGTATCACAGGCCGGGCGCGGTGGCTCACGCCTGTAATCCTAGCTCTCTGGGAGGCCGAGGCGGGCGGATCGTTTGAGCTCAGGAGTTCAAAACTAGCCTGAGCAAGAGCGAGACCCCTTCTCTACTATAAATAGAAAGAAATTAATTGGCCAACTAATATACATAGAAAAAATTAGCCGGGCATGGTGGCGCATGCCTGTAGTCCCAGCTACTAGGGAGGCTGAGGCAGGAGGATCGCTTGAGCCCAGGAGTTTGAGGTTGCTGTGAGCCAGGCTGACGCCACAGCACTCACTCTAGCCTGGGCAACAGAGTGAGACTCTGTCTCAAAAAAAAAAAAAAATAATAATGTATCATAAAGATTTATCTACCCAGAGTTCAACCAACATTATTTGTGGAAATAACTCCATATCCAAAAGGGGGATTAGTGAAGTACTACACCATTTAAAAAAATCATATTGTAGTGATTAATCACATGGGAAAATACAATATGAAAATGCAGATTACAAAAATTATAAGATCCCAATTTGGAAAAATTTAATTTTGCATTTAAAAAAGATATAGACTAAAAGATATACCAAAATGTTAGCAGTGGTAATTACCACTAGTTGTTATTTTTATTTTCTTTTTTATTTGTATTTTCTAAAGTATCTACCAAGATTTATAGCTTTTGAACTAAAAATAATTAAAAACTTTTAAGACAAAGTATTAACTACTATAGTATACATATTAGCTTTAGAGCTGTGATCAAAAACCCTGTTCAATAAAAAGTTTAGCTGTAATTTAAAGACAGCAAATTTATATCTTAACATCCAGTTGTAACAAGACATTTGCCATCAGCTACATCACTCAACCTTTCCAAGAACTATGTTACATCAGAACTTAGTTATTTTTTGAGAAACAACATCAGAGTGCACTGCCATTTTCCTGCAATAAACAATAAAAAGTCTCTAAATAAAAACTCCACATAGCCAGTTCTTATCTTATTTACTTAAAAACTGAACTATTGATGAAAACAGCAATTTCTGAAGATTTAATTAATAACTATCTTCAAAAAAAAATCTAAGAAGGGTGATTTTCCTGTCAAAACTCCTCTTGGATTTGTCATTCAAAAATCAACCCCCCCACACACACACATTCTGATAAAAGTGAAGTCAATCCAACTTTTGATATCCCATAAATTCATTCATTCAAACAAAAAACCAGCAGCTCATTTAGTATGCCAATTTCCCCCTTTTAAAGAGTTCCTTTATAGAAGGCTTTAGAGTTTCTAAAGTGCCTCTTTAGATATTATCTCTTTAATAGTATTTTTTTTAAAAGACCTGTAAATTGGCCAGGCCTGGTGGCTCACGCCTGTAATTCTAGCACTCTGGGAGGCCGAGGCCGGTGGATTGCTCCAGGTCAGGAGTTCAAAACTAGCCTGAGCAAGAGCGAGACCCCTTCTCTACTATAAATAGAAAGAAATTAATTGGCCAACTAATATACATAGAAAAAATTAGCCGGGCATGGTGGCGCATGCCTGTAGTCCCAGCTACTCAGGAGGCTGAGGCAGCAGGATTGCTTGAGCCCAGGAGTTTGAGGTTGCTGTGAGCTAGGCTGACGCCATGGCACTCACTCTAGCCTGGGCAACAAAGTGAGACTCTGTCTCAAAAAAAAAAAAAAAAAAAAAGACCTGTAAGTTTGCTAGGGTAGATATTAACCAACAGGAAGGCTGTTACAGATAAACATTACAGACCTGGTACTAAAATCCAAGTCTTCGTATAAATCTATTCCTAAAGTCTGAAGGAAGTTTACAGAACTCAAAAGTCTTTAGTTCCAGCCTGAGCAAGACCAAGACCTCATCTCTACCAAAAATAGAAAAATTAGCCAGGTGTGTGGCATGCACCAGTAGTCCCAGCTACTCCAGAGGCTGAGACAGGAGGATTGCTTGAACCCAGGAGTGTGAGGTTGCAGTGAGCTATCCTTGAAGCCACTGTATACTCTATCCCAGGAAACAAAGCAAGACTCTGTCTCCAAAAAAAAAAAAGTCTTTAGTTAAAATGTTAAGGATATAGTTCTAATCACTATCCATGACTCTACTATAAAGGATTAAATGAAGGGGGGAAAAATGTTTTTATAGGATTCACTATTAGTGTGACTTCAAGTCAATCATTCTTTTAGGCATTCCTATGCATAACACACCCAAGTTAGACTTTCCAGATTTACTGTTTGAAAAGCCAATGCAGTCAGCCCTCCCTACCTATGGGTTCTGCACCCATGGATTCAACCAACCTAGGACAGAAAATATTCAGAGAAAAAACTGCATCTGTACTAAACATATACAGACTTTTTTCCTTGTCATTATTCTCTAAACAATATAGTATAACAACTATTTACATAGCATTTACATTGTACTAGGTATTATAAGTAATCTGGAGATGATTTAAAGGACACGGAAGGTTGTATGTATGCAAATACTACACCACTTTATAACAGGGACTTGAGCATTCTCAGATTTTGGTGTCCGAGGGAAGTCCTAAAACCAATCTCCCATGGATGCTGATGGACAACTATACTTGGAAATTGCGGTAACCTTAAACTAAGAAATTAATTCATACTAAATCCTGTAATTGAAATAATTCCAGAAAACTACTTCCACATGATTCTCTAAAATGCACATTTACTGAAGTGAAGCTAACTAAGTACAATATTTATATGTTATTTTAAAAACTGAACAAAGGCCTTTCAAGTCATCTACTTTAAAAATTAATTTTTAGTTCAAAGTCTCATCTTAAATAACCATACATTACAGTAATAACTACCTCCAATAGAACATTTGGCACTGAGTTAAGCACATTTAATACTCACAATAATCCTATCATGAACATATTATCAGCATTTTACAGATAAAGTTCAAAATTTGCCTACCACCCTTGCCCAAACTAAACCTCTGACCATAATAAAGGAAAAAAATCATAACTTTTGATTGCAAATAAACAAATTGTCTATAATAGCAAAAGTAATCAAATTGGCGCATTCTTATCTATTTGTTACTGTCTTACACACAGCTTTACAAACTCTAAAATGTCATATAACACTTGTACCCTATCACCCATTTATTGTCCCACAACAGTCTTGTTCTGGGATTATTATCACTACTGTATATGAGAGCTCAAGGCTCAGGGAGCTTAAGTAAAGTCACTCAGCTTTTGATTCCTCCTTTTTCCACTACACTGCCTTGCTTCTCTACGATTCAAGAAATACTGCAGGCATAAGCAGAGAACTTTGCAACAAAAGATGAAATGGACTAAAGATCCTAGATAAGCATCTTTCATCAGTTACATATTTCTCCAACAAGTTATTAGAGTTAACTGGCTAGCAAGATATCCAGCTAGCCACTAACTGGTTATTTTGGTGCCAATCATAGAAATACAAGCTGTATTATCAATAACAATTTTTATTAAACTGGTAGGTTAGCAAGGGAATCCCCTGGATTCTGCTTGTGGTAGCCAGAAGAGCAAATCCAAAGTCAGTCAAAAGTGCAAATTATCTTCTTGGAAAAATACAGGATGTTAAATTAGTCCTTCATGACCTTAAAGTTGTTTCTAATAGCTATTATCTAACCATAAAACCAATTACTGTACTTTTGTCCCAGAGTAGGTAATGAAGGTGGCTACTTAAATATACACATTTTTACAAAATTATTCAAGTTTAACGATATGTACAGATACCCAAGCACATAGAGATATGTTTACCAAAAACTTGAAAAAACATTTGTAAAACAGTTATTTTGGTTTTCCACTTCTAAACACTTCATGCTTCTCAATGTCCAAAACAAACAGAATTGTTTTATTTTCTTCACTAATTGTTCCTTTTCTTTCTATAATAGCTGCCTATTCCTTTCCTACTTTAAAATTTCCCACTCCATTTAGTGACTTGCCTTATTTTTACAACTGCCCTATCTTCTCCTTCCCTCATCAGTATGATTTCAAACTTCATTTAGTCAACAAAGTTTCATCCACTCATCTCTAATTTTATGTGATAATTTCCAATGAAGAAGGGCCCCTACCCTCCTCCAAGTCTAGTGAGAAACAGTAAAAATGCCTCAGAAGTTTCTGTGACTGTGGACAGAACACACTCCCTCCAACGGTAATAACTTAATTCCCTCACAGGAAGATTTGAAGAAAAAAAATCAAAACAAGATGTTTAAAGTTCTTTACTGTGTACCAAATATTATCCTATTGCCATCATATTTTCAGGTTGGTTGGTGTTTTCTTCCAGCTATCCTTTTTTAAAGCTATAGAGAAAACCCTCAGTTGTTCTTCCGTACCATGGATGGTGAAGAAGAGTAAAGGATAGGAAGAAACTAACATGAGTAATGAATTCGTAGTAAAATCACGTTCAGTTATTCTATGTTCACATCTTTCATCCTTAAGGTAAATTATGCCCAAATTTTCTAGAAAGTAAACAATACACTTGGACTTTGAAAACTCAAAATGGCTACAACATCAGAACACCATTACACTTTTTGTAAAAGAAAGGAAAAAAAAAAAGAAGAAAGCTGTTTCCCTGCACCCACCCTGGAGAAAACCCTTGTTCTGTAAAGCTATAAACCAACATTACCAAAAAAACTTTTTAACTTCTACTCCTATCCCTTACATTTCTGGCTCATAACTTTAAGACCCCTGACAAACAGCTTTGCTTACAATTCTGTGTGTCAAACAGGTCTTCTAATTGAGATAAACAATTTTTTTAAATGTATCTTGCTACCAAGTCCTGCAATTTTAAAAATATATCTTGAACTCCAGCATCATTAAACTAGTTGACAATCAGCCTTCCAGGTACTCTTAGCAGCTACCTGATAACAACTCTGCAAAAAACACAATTTTGGAAAAGGTCTTAACAACTTCAGGAAAGTTAACTTATACTTATGAATTATCTAAAACTTTATCCTAAAGTTACAACACAGTCGCAAAAAAAAGAATCCCAAAATACACCTATGTGCATGAGACTTAAGACCAGAATCTCATTTTCACTCATGGTTTATTTTTCTATATCTCTTTACCATAAGGCAGCTCCTTCTCCCTCAACAAAGAATTTCAAAATACTTTACTGAATAGATTTAATCACATCTACAGAAGCCTATCAACCTACAAAGTTAATAAAATGAGTGCTTATTTGTTTTATAAAGATCATACATTTTTTAAAAATCTAAAACTAAACTAGTAGAGTGACACCTGACTCACCCTAACTCAGCTCTACTAGTTTACTTCTCCAGAAAGCAGAGGGAGACAAAGAGTTTCTACATAGTCAAAATTAGGTGAGTCCCTATTCATTCGCAGCCTGTTTGTTCTTACTTTAAACACAAATCCTACCAAGTTTATTTGGTTTTTAATGCAGTATTGGGTGGCTCAGAGCAAATTAGCAAGTACAACGGTTGTTTTAAGCAGCCATTTGCTAGGATTGGCTTATCAAGTGAAGGTCTCTTCTCCCCCACTTCCCCCCCTCAAAAAAAGGGACAAAAGCCTATGAGTAGCTGACAAGAGCATTTAATTAATGGTGGGCGCTATTCATCAACAGTCTCAAGAGTCTCATCTCTTCTCAATGTTCCACAACATAAAAACTATCTTCATAACCATGAATGACTTACAAATGTATGCTTCTCCTAATAAGGCAAGTACATAAAACACTTTGAAACTAATCTTAAACGGTTGACTTAGAAAAAGCACACACCTCCTCCCCTAGGGTCCAAAAGAGCTAAATTCCATCCGCATTCCAAAGCAACTAAATACTGAGAAATCCAACCAACAGACACCTAAGGCAAAGCGTCTCTTCTCTGGTAGCATTTCATTCTATAGGTGCTACCACTGTAAACAGTTCTGTCAGTTGCTTTAGTTGGCAGGCAATAAAGTAAGTTATTTCCTTTTCTTTCTCCCTTAGCAAAACTCTAGTCCGTCATCACATCTGACATATGCCAAGGACTACCATAATTGATGAAGTCTATTTCAAATAAACTTCTCTATTAAAAGTGAGTCCTTGTGGTTAACATGTTACCATATGTTTAAAATTTCATTCAGCAAAACCCTTATCAGATTGTGAAAAGAGAAATCTGAAAACACAAGCTCACATTTAGTGTACCTAATAAACACTTATCTTGGCCGTACTTACCTAACCGTAGGCTTTTACTATTTATAAGCCTTTGAAAAAAACTTTATGCCTTTTTAAGTATCATCAAAATTCTCAATCAGGATTTCATGTGTTCAGTTCGCACCACAGTGAAAGATCAAATGCTAAACTCCTATAAATAGGGGTGTTATGAGTGAGAGAGATACACAACACTGTGCTGCCAACACAACTGTGTCTCCGAGGGGGCAGGGGCGCTCCTCGTACAGTAGGAGCTCACATTCAGCAAAACCGGGAGCGGAGGATCAGGGGACTTCACAGACACTTCAGTCTGATCGGGCCTTACTACCGTCCGAGTGACTAGTAAACGACTCACAATCCCAGTTTGACACCTAAATCGGGGGGCTTGCAACCCTAGCCACGCGCAAGGCGTGCGAATCAGGGGCCGGAGCCCCGAACAGGAGCGAGCCCCGGGGCACCGCGCTGGCCTGCCGACTGCGGTTCCCTCCAGCAAGGGTGTCTGAAGAGCTTCCCAACCTGGCAGCGAGGTGTCCGCTCCCTCCGCGTCCTCCTCCTTCGCGAGGCCCATCACGCCCCTGCCGCCCCTTCCTCCCTGACGGCGCAAGGGACAGAGCGCAGCGAGTGCCCGCCACAAGGGTCGCGCCGCCGCGTCAGGAGCTCGCCGAGACCCAGCTGCGCCTCCGCCGACCTCCCCGCGCCCCCGGCCTGCGGCCCCGGCTCAAGGCTGCCCCCTCAGGTCGGGGCGGACACCGCGGCAGCCACGCGGCGGGCAAGCGAGCAGGGGGCCGGGCAGGGCGCAGACGCACGCGCCGCCCGTTCACCCAACAGCTGCAGCCCGCCGGCCGCCCTTTCAGGCCGCCGGCTGCGCGAGCGCGGGGCGCGGCCGAGGCTAGGCCCGGCGGGCAGACGCGGCGGCGGGAGGAGACCCGACCCAGCCGAGGACTCCGACCCTGCCGCCTGCGGCCAGTGCGCGCGAGCCCCAGCAGCCCGCGCCCTCTCGCCACCAGAACCCTGCGGCCTCCGCCCGGCCGGCCAGTACCTAGGGAAGTCGTGGACGAGACGTGGTTAACCCCGACGCTTGGGTCGCTGGTCCGCCGCCGGCGCCGCAGCCGCTGCCTTCGCGCTGCCTCGTCCCCCTCCGCCATCTTGTACCGATTTAAAATTAACTCCCCACTGACGTCAAACGCCGCCGCCGCTTTATCAACCTCCCGGGAGCCGGCGGGGCGGCCGGCGGGTCCTAGCGCCGCCCTCAGGCTGCGCCTCCGTGCCCGGCCCCGCCCATCGGCTCCCTCGCCCCGCCTCCGCCCCGCCTGCCCGCGCTCGGTGTTCCCGGCCCCACGCTTCTGGGAGGAGCCGGGCGAGATGGGGGACGCCCTGGCCGCCGCCGTCTCACACCCCCACCTCCCAGCTCTCAGTACCACACCCCCTTAGCTGGGCTGTGTGCACGCAGAAGGGATCTCCAGAGGACTAAGTCCCTCCTTCCCAATTCAGCTCCCCAGTTCTCTTTACGTCTCTAATTGTCGATTCCTGCGCCCTGCACGGGAGGTTGCTTTCGCACCCCTTTCCCTCCTCTTTATCCCCACCTCCTCCGCCGCAGCTCTCCCCCGCCTCTCTGCCTACCCACCCCCCAAGCTGTTGCGTGTGTCCTGCTTTTCCTCAAGATCTTTTCCTCCCTGGTTCAAGTCCCTACTGTTGCTTTCCCCGCCACCGTTCCAAGGTGTGTTTGCATCAGTTCCCACCTGCTTAGGGGACCCTCCCTCTATCTTAACTGCGCCTGCCCTTGTCCTCCTGCTCCTAGCACCTTGCGGGAGCAAGCCAAAAAGCAGTCTAATCAGAAAATGACTTGGGTCCTCTCCTAACCGTGATGGACCTTCTTGTGGGTATCCAGTGACAGCCTGTAGAAAGTTCAGATCACTTTTTCAAATGTCAGGCTGTGAAGGCGTCTGTGAAACATGGTCCCTATTCTCTTGGATTTTCATCACGTCATCCGCTGCATGACGTGGAAGGAAAAGGAAGAAATTCCTTTTCCCCAGTAAAGACATATCCCGGTATCCAGATCGCTATTTTGTCCAGGTCTTCTTACAAGTCTAAAACTCACAGCCTTTCATCTTGCATGATCTCTAGAAAAGCACTGGTGTCATTAAAACTTGCTGAGTACCATTTTAGAGGGGGTTTTGTTGGGCTGTTTGGGGGTTGTTTGCTTACTGACCTATTTTCTGTCTTTGGAGCTCCTTCTGCACTTTCTAACTCCCTGAATCTTGGTTCAATGTCCCTGGGGCAGTCTAACAGGCTACTTGCTTGATAATGGATTTCCTTTCATAATCTCCATATGTGACACCTATTTAATACTATCCACAGTCTGCTTTATGCAAGGTATCATCTTGGGCATGAGAGAACATGCAAAGATGGTTATTTTTGCCTTCAAAGACTAAACTTCCATTTAGAATTAGCAGTTAACTTAGCACTGACCATCTCCCATCAGGGACACTACCCCCCCCCCCAGAGTTACAGTGATTCCCATGGTTGCACCACTGGCCAACTGGCCTCCTAACTGGTGTCCTTTCTACTATTAGACACTGTTTATCTCATATGCTGCTACTATAGTGCCCTGAACAGGTGCACACAGCTCCTGATTCCAGGAGCATACAGAAACCAAATGCAAGCACAGTCAAGAGAATGAGCGTTGGTCCCACAGTCACCTCAAATCCTTATGTTTAAAAAGCCTTCCTCCATTTTCCCCAGTTAGCAATCCTCTTCAATCCCTTATTACGGTGAAACCTCAGTATTACTCCAGACTTCTCTTCCTTCCTCTCTACACCCAGAGGATCCCATGTGAAGTCAATCCTGACATCTAAATCTCTCTCCAGCTCACCTCCTCTTCATCCCCTCTGCCTCCCTGATTCAGGCCCTCCTCATCTCCCACTAGACTTACTGTAACAACCTCCCAGCTGTCCACCCTTCTCCTGTGGGTCCTCCTCACAGACATGGGCTGAGTTTTCTTGCATGCATATCTGGTCCTGTCGATTTTTCTGCTCAGGATTAATACAAACTCTTTCAAATCCTTGACAACGCCTTTTATAATTTAGGTCTGCCAATGTATTAAGCCTCATTTTGACCATTCAGTCATTCATCCCTTCATTCTTCCATTGAACAAATGAATCTTGACTCTGTTATGACTTGTGAAGAGACAAGTAATGAACAAGACAAAATGGGTTTGCCTGTGTTTTGTCTCTTTCTACACCCCACACAGACTTCTCCACCAAAAGAAAGTGAGCTCCAGGAGCTCAAAGATCTGTCTTGCCCAGGGTATATCTGCAGCACCTAGACCAGGGCCCGGTACAAAGCACAGCCTCAGTAAATACCCGTGGAATGAACAAGTGATTGAATGAATGAATGAATGAATGCATGGCTTATAATTCTGATTCTACCACTACTCACTCAATGTTTCTAAACCTCCAATTCCTCATTTTTTACAACAATGTAACAGGATTATTATGGGATCAAATCAAATGTATCAAGAGCATTTTCTTGACTGTAAATAGCTACCATTTGTGGAATGTTTACTGTTCTAGGCAATATTCAAAGTACTTTGCATATGCCAAGTCATTTAATACTTACAACAATACTAAGACGTAAGTGCTATTTCTATTATCATCTTAGAGATGGAGAAACAGAGGCACTGAGAGGTAAAATGACCTGCCTAAGTGGCAAGATTGGCATTTGAAAGCAGAGTTTATGCTCATCCTCACTGTGACAGTGTTCGGCTTATAGACTATGAGTTTCTGGAGGGTAGAATCTATAGCTTACCCACAGTAGGTACTCTAGTGTTCTGCCTTCAGTTATGGAAATTGTAGCAAAGGCTGCCTCTGCCAAATAACAACTTTAAATTTTTTTAATCCTATTGGGAAAAAATGGATAAAAGACATCCATAGATAATTCACAAAAAAAGAAAGGTCTAAAAATGGACCTTAAACATATGAAAAAATGTTCAGTTTTATTCATAATAAGAGAAATGCAGATTAAAACCACATTGAGACATAAAAATTTCTCACTCATTGAGTTGGCAAAAATTCAAAAGTTTATGATTGCATCTGTCAGCAAGAATGTGAGGAAAACATATATGTCATACATTTTTGGTGAGAATGCAAAACAATATAACTCCTATGGAAAGGAACATGGCAATATCTAACAAACCTCATTTGCTTTTACACTTGACCTACCAAACTCACTGTGGGCATTTATCCTGAAGATACCACTCCAACAGTACAAAAGAATACATTTACACAAGGATATTCACTGCAGTATTATTTGCAGTTGCAAAATATTGGAAACTATCTAACTGTTCAAGGATAGGTGCTTGGTTAAACAAACTGTGATAAATACTTATGATGGAGCATTTTGCAACTATGAAAGAGAAAGAGACACAGAGAAATTATTACAAACTGATATGTGCTGATTTCCAAGAGACATTCTTAAGTGAAAAAAAATGCAAAATGCAAAATGCAAAAATGTATGTTTAGTATGCTGCCTTTTGTGTAAGAAGGGGAAATAAAAAATATATGTAAATGTACTTATCTGTCCAAAAAGAAACCCAGAAAGATTACACAAAAAACAATAAAGTAAGTTCCCTCCAGAGGCAGAAGGAATACAGGGCGAAGTTAACACTTCTCTGATTGTACCTTTTTGTACAGTGTTGACTTTTGGAAACATGTTCTATGTGATCAGAAAAATAAAATTAAATCAACAAGAATGGGAAGGGGGAATAAAAACTGAAAGCAAATTAAATAAAGGATCTTAACTGTATTGGAAATTATAATAATAGCATAACCACCCTGAAGAAGAAAAAAAGGACAGTCAACTAATCCAAGTAATTTACAAAGATAGTATTGGACCATAAGTATTTCTCAGTCTTGGTTGGGTTTGGGGTAGAACAGCAAACCAATCCAGAACTCTTTTAGCAGACCTGTTTTTGCAGAGGTATGGGCAAAGCAATTCTGCACTTATTTTAGGTATATTAAAAGATTGAGCAAGGTCGGGCATGGTGGCTCACGCCTATAATCCTAGCACTCTGGGAGGCCAAGGCTGGAGGACTGCTTGAGGTCAGGAGTTCGAGACCAGCCTGAGCAAGAGTGAGACCCCAACTCTACTAAAAATAGAAAGAGATTAACTGGACAACTAAAAATATATAGAAAAAATTAGCCGGGCACAGTGGCACATGCCTGTAGTCCCAGCTACCCGGGAGGCTGAGGCAGAAGGATTGCTTGAGCCCAGGAATTTGAGGTTGCTGTGAGCTAGGCGTGATGCCATGCACTCTAGTCCAGGCAACAGAGTAAGACTCTGTCTCAAAAAAAAAAAATGATTGAGTAAATATGACGCTGTTCAGAGTCAGAGTTCTCAGTGGGGAAGGAGGAACATACAAATAATGAAAAAGGGAAGGCAAGATGAACCCTATGGAATGGATTAAATTGCAGGTATTGATATGGACTCAAGATTTCTAAAATATGTATATGTGTACTTGTCTTTATACAAGTATAAATATGCATGTATATGTGTATGCATACATATAGATGTATATCTGTGTGTTTGTGTGTATGTGTGTATTTCCCAATCTTGTTCACGAAAAGGGCCTATAAGCAAAGACACCCAAGTAGCAGTGGTCATACCTAGTGCCCAGTCTTGGTCTTTAATACCATTCCCTACTAAAAGGAAGCAGGAGTCCTTGAAGAAGTGGCTGATTCCAGCACTGGGGCAGGTTTGGTACAAGGTGAGCCATGAGCATCATTTCTGTGGCAGAATTTAAGGAGGAACTCAAACATTTAATGGGGCATGTCACAAAGACACAGAAATCAGCTTGAACGGGTTCCCACTGGCCAAATTTGGGACAATTTGGAATAAAGGCCTATGATGTATGCAACCTCCTTTTAAATGGTTCATTAAAATACTGCGTAGAGAGAGAAAAACAAAGAAAAGAAGGTAAGAGAGAGAAAGCGAATGATAATGCAAATGGGGCAAAATGTTCACACATGAATCTGGATAAAGAGTATACAGATGTTCTATGTCTTGTTCTGGAAACTTTTTTGTAATTTTGAACTTTTTTTCAAAAAAGAGGGTTCTTTTTTTAAAACATTAAAAATGTATTTTAAAAAAAACCTACTATTTTTAAAAGGCTACATTCAAACCCTACATCGAAACCCAACGTTCCATGCATTATTGTGCAATCATTAAAAATGACTATCATTAACCATTTATCAATAGAGGAAAGTCTTTATAATATCAAGTAGGTAAACAGTAGATCAAATCGTATAAAACCATGTGTGGACATGGAAAAAAACTGGAAAGAGATACGTTAAAGATGAAGGAACGTAGCAGGATGAGATGGGGTTATGCTTGTTCTCTATTTTACAAACTTTCTCTAGTGTTGCCACATTGCCTATTTTCTTAAACTACTTTGCAAGTGCCTTATTTGGACTTTCAACAAATTTCTTTGATGGGAGGCCTAGATATCAGGAGGAAAGACCTAAGTTAGACGTTAGAAATGACTTCTTTTTTTTTTTTTTTTTCTTTTGCGTACTATTTCTGGACTGAATAGAAATGACTTCTTGCCTAGAAAAAATCTTAGAAAACATTTGCACAAGTAAGCAATACCCGTTGGGATATCCCTCTGGAAATTTTTTAAACAGGATAACTAATGATCCAGAGTTTCTCAAAGTCTATTTCTGATATATAAATTTGTTCCTTCTGTATAAAATACAGTTAAAAATACCTTGGGACATTCTTCACAGCCCATTCTATAGAATAGAAGGAAATGCTTCACATATTCTCCAGCCATGCAGTCCACATTTTCCAGATGATTCTGATTTCAAACATAGTCTCCCATTGCATACTAAGTCATGCCTTCAGAGGTTTGCTGTGAAAATGTCATCGCTGCACTTTAGGTCTATCTAATATAGGAGAATTGGAGAACCTACCTCCCTGTGTCCCTTACTCTGCCTAACATTAATAATTACTCACTCTCTATTCCTTTCTCCTCCCAGGAGCTCTGGAAATTGCATGATTTCCCTGAAAATTTGGAAAGGAAGAATTAAATTAGTTTACAGAAAAGCCAAAGGCACAGACTGTATCCAAATATATTTCAACAGAATCAGGAGTTTATTCCAGTTGTCCATCTAACAGAATAACCATGTCCACATCTTTGACAATGATCTTTGGGTAACTAAGGTGCTAGTTCTGAAACCTGAACCACCAGAACAATCCAAAGAATAACTACCCTTACCTCTTCCGTCATATTAATGGCAGGCTCTTCATCAACTTGTTAAATGACAACAAGTTGTCTTGATATATAATTATCAAGATTTTTTAAATAGATTTTTAAAAATACATTTTTTAAAAAGAGCCACAATTATCTTATGTCTATAATACACAAATTTATGAGCTCACCCTGTCGGGACAGTTTCTGTTTTATTGTTGACCCAAAGAACATAGTATTAAAAAAAAAAAAAGAAGAGAAAGAAAAGAAAAATAATCTTTAAAACAGTTATTCTACAAAGATTTATTCACTCTCTTTTACTCACTCAAAGTGTTCACTGAGATACATTTTAAAAAGAAACTGTTTACAAACAGGACAGCATAGGTTGTTTGCTAAATTAAAGCTGATACAGTCTACAAAAGAAAAAGCCACGTAAATCCTTACCAACCTGTAGAATTCAACTAAGTTAAATCACCCTGTAGTGTTTAGCGCAGGCGTTCTTTCAAAAGATGCAGAACATCTTGCATGTAATAAAGACCTTATGGTTTCCCTCACTGTGCCTTCAATTTTAAGGAATTCAAGTCTACCTATTAATCTCGTCTACCACCCCATATGTTTTTGTGTTTTTCTTTTTTCTTTTCTGTTCTTCGCTTTCGATATGCTTTTCTCTTTTTGATGTTCTGCCATCTTGGCCCCCAAACCCTTTCCCTCCCTTGTCTGTGGTTACTACACCTGGATCAAGAGGAGTCAAACGCTTATTTTGAAAAAAGAGGAGGAAGAAAAAAAGAGAGGAAAGAAAATGTTGGCTTTCCAGAAAAAAGGCAGAGATTCCTAAAGAAAATCTTCCACTGATAAAATTCAGGGAGACATTCTTTCTTAAGAGTGTTTTATGGGAGAAGAAAAACACGGTACCAAGAGCATGAGCACTGAGTAGAACTCACCCTACAATCATTTTACTCTTCATGGAGGTGGTGTATGAGAGAAGGAATGTTCCTCCCTATAAGAGGAAGAGATTGGATGTCTGTTAGTGAAAACCATTCCCTCGGTCTGGGAGACATCAGATGGACAGGGCACGGTTAGGGTTCGGGAAACGGGTAGACAAATACAATGCAGTGACCCCAATGGAAAAGGTGTTGAATATTACTGTGGCTGAAACAAGATAAATGGCTCTTTCTGAAAATGAGAAACACTGTCTATGTTGGGGACAAACGCACCTCTGTAGACCTTGTTATCTTGTCAGTGATGCGTTTTCTGGAAGTACTGTTTAAGCTACACCTTGCTTGCAAATTGTTGCTCCTGACGATGCGTGCTTTCTTGTGCAAGAATGGCTGACAGGAGATGAGCAAGCTGTTTCCCTGAGTCTACGTAGAGTCTGGACACAGGCAGAATTGCTGCAGGGCCTAGAATACAGAAAGCAGGAATTGGCCTTGGGAGCTGGCCTTGGGAATTGGCCTTGCAAGCTGGCAGCATGATAGGCACTAAAAAAACAATGAGCTTGACCCAGTGATCATTGGCATTTTCATGATGGACTCTGCAGGCTTCTTTTATTGATCTCAGAGGTAGTGGATACTGATTAATCCCAGAAGTTGCACAGTCACTATGGCTAATAAACTGATTTACCACATGCCAGGCTTCCTTTGGGATTAAACATTATAGGGGAAGGGCCAGAGAGGAAATTTTTTGCAGGGAAAGAGGGAAATCAGAGTTCCTGCTGGAGTATAGATATGGACAAGAATAGGGATTTGGGGTTATTGATTGGCAGGAAGATTTTATTTATATCCAAAGCTAGTGAGCTAGGGTCTTTGGGTTATACCCTCTAAGGGAGATCAAATTAAGCAAGAACGTCAAGGGTTCCTTGGGTCTAATACTTGTTGTAGGAGCCTGGACATAAGTGCCTGCCTCTCTGGCACAGCCATTCACGTTGAGAATTGTGGGCATGTTGAAAGGCAGTTGATCTATATGGAACACTGTGGGCGGATGGCTTTCCACCTGCACTTACTGCTTAATACTAGGTGTCCATTTTTCTCTAAAGCAAAGAACAGCTGTTCCTTATGAACGTAAGAGGTAAATAATAGCCCCTCCCACTCATATTCACCCACAGGGGCAGTGACTTGAACTGGGACACATGAGCATCAGGATGGCTTAGGGAAAAGAATCCCAGCTTTGGAGTTCACACCCCACTCTGCCACTTGGTTTTATGACCCTGAGAAAGATACTTAGCCTCTCTGATCCTCAGTTTCCTCTGCTGTAAAGGTCTCTTCCTAGAATTTTGCATTATAGTTATAGATAATGTAGATAAAGTACTTAGGCCAATGGCTGGCACATGGCACTACATGATAGCCATCATGATTATTGCTCCAATAAAGCAGCTCTTTCTAGTCTAAGAAGGGATTGATGAGCAGGAGCATAATTAATAATACCTATTCATACTTTCATTTAATCTACAAAATACCTTTGTGAGGCAAGGATTATTGGATTCAGCCTTCTACAGATGAAGAAACTGGGGCTTAAAAAGGTTATATAATTTGTTCAAGGCCACATGACCAGTAAATTAAGGAGCTGAGATTTCAACCCAGTTGTCTGCTTCGACAGCCCATGTTCTTAACCACGTATCTTCAGATAACACAATGGCCTTGTGGCAAGGGACCGAAAACTCTATAATCATTTATACAGACCACTAAGTTGCTAGAAGCATAGCTTCTGGAAGTCCAGGAGACTGTTTTGAATACCTGGAGCAGACAAGGCCCAGGATAAGGGCACCTGTGAGAACCACGATGAGCCTCTCCAGGACGCAGTGGGGGAGCATGTGCTTGAACGACTGACTTCTACAAAGTTCATGGGTCTCTTGTAGTTGCTAAAATGACTTAGTAGTGGGAGTGACAAAAATCCAAACACACGAACTGGACTTTCTTGGGTATTTTTGGAAAAGTATATAGAGAAATCTATCTAAGTGAGGATCATCATACAAAATAACACTGGCTGGAACTCTCCAGGATATCCTATGGCACTTTTTCAAAAATAATAATGAGGGAGTGACTGTAACCACCATGAGACAGAAAATGTGCTTCCAGCCTGAAGCAAACACTGCCGTGTGCCGTACTCTCCTCTGAGAACAGGGTGGTGAATGGCATCCACCCAGACAGCCTAATGCGTTCCCCATAACTTGCCTGCCACAGGAATGTCTTTGAAGTCAGTGGGAAACCCAGACTTCACAGAAGGAACTGCATATCTTGGCCTCTTTTAAGATTAAGACAATGTCTACATTGGCCTTATTACAATCGACATACTTTATTTATAACTGGAAAGGAGCCAAATCCTTCTTTTCATCTCACACCCAAGCTTAATTCCAAACTCCTAAAATCTAGCTGGCTGCTTGGAAGGCAGAAACACTCCACCTTGACAATGTCCTTACAATGCGTTGTTTTGCTATAACCTATTTAATCCTTGAGTTCACCACAACTAAAGTAGTTTCATCGTTCTACTTTGACAGTGAAATCTGCACCTCACCTCTAGCACTTCCCCCGGTCTCATGCCATTTCTCTCCTTCTCCAGTACTCTTGGCGTCTGTCTTCAAGCATAAATGCTGAGAATATGTGTTCCTTCCTTCCATTTCCCCAAGAGTTTTTGGCTCAAACTGAAATAGTGCATGTAATGCCACTGTCACTTGGTCTGCCTGGCAAATATTTATCTTTCAAGCTTATCCTGATCACCTTCCAAGAAGGTGAGAAGGTGAGCTATAGTAAGACATAATGAAATGATTGTTGTTTTAAGACATTATGTTTTTTGTTTTTTTGAGATAGAGTCTCACTCTATCACCTGGGCTAGAGTACCATGGCATTAGCCTAGCTCACAGAAACCTCTAACTCCTGGGCTCAAGCAATTCTCCTGCCTCAGCCTCCCAGGTAGCTGGGACTACAGGCATGAACCACCACACCCAGCTAATTTTTCTATTTTTAGTAGAAACAGTGTCTCACTCTTGCTCAGGCTGATTTCGGACTCCTGAACTCAAGCAATCCTCCTGCCTTGGCCTCCCAGAGTGCTAGGATTACAGAAGACATTATGTATTGACGTAATTTGTTACACAGCAATAGATAACCAGAACACAGGCACGTGGTGTAATACCAGCGCATAAACATATATGTTTAGTAAGCATATACAAAAGCAAATATATAGCAACAGTAAACACCAGATTCAGATAGTGAAAATCACTCTTTGGTAAAGTTACTTGTTTGCTTCTGCTGTCTAAAGCAGTGGTTTTTAATCTTTTTGTTTTGTTTTGACAGTAATGTAAATGATAAATGGCTCTCACCTGTAGAACATGTTCCCGTAGGTGTCCCCAAATATCCATCAGTGGCCTTTGCAATTTAGACTATGGATCACATAACTCCATCGCAGACAGATGTAGTATTTCAGGGGCCTAAAGCAGCTACAAATTTGTGCAATTTGTTTAAAAAAACAAATTATGAATCAAGACAAATTATGAAAGTAAATATTTAGAATGAGAAGAGAAATACCCTCAAAATCACAAATTTTATAAAGCTAACCCATATCACAAGGTTCACAAACACAGAAAAATAATAATTGTTTTATTGATTAACTTCATGGCATACCTTCCTAAAACATTTTTTTCCAGACTTTTTGACTATAGAGTCTTTGATCGGCTCTTTATATTATGCCAATTTGGGGATATCATTTTCTGAAGAGAGAATAGAAAGGCAATTTAGTTTTTCTTATGGCACCATAGTCAACAAAGTTTTCGTTTATCGGTTACTTAGAAAAGTCTCTTTCAGCTTCATAACATTTTATTGTTAATGCCATGAAAATGGTTAGGATTATCGTCAAAGTTGAGAAAACCTCAGGTCTCTTCCATGTGGGAGCTTCAGATTTCAAGGCATATCCAGTTTTCTTTTCAGTGACAATCTCAACTACTCATTGGATTGAAAACGCATGGGGCACTTATAATTGTATGTGCTTTATTTTGCAGTATATTCCTTTTTAAAAGAAAAATATGGAACGTTTCACACATTTGCATGTCATCTTCTCGCAGGGGCCATGCTAATCTTCTCTGTATCGTTCCAATTTTAGTATATGTGCTGCCAAAGCGAGCACTTGCAGTATATTCTTGACAGAAGAGAAATTCCATTTTTAATCATCATCAATTAGGACAAAATCCTCTTTTCACAATTTCTCCATCTAGTGATTAGAAGAATTCTCCATAGTCTAGTTTCTGGTTCCATACATTTCAGATATTATTTTCCCTCCACTCCCTCTATACACTCTGCCAGTCCCAGCTGTTGTAGGACACTTTTAACCTCTGACCTTACATTTGCTCCTATCGCCTTGGAGTCCAAGAACATAGGAATGGAGAGACAAAAGATACGGATTTTCTGCTTTGCCCCTTTAGGGCTTAGCTCCCCAAAGTCCATGTTAAATAGACAGAGGAGAAAACAGAGAGCAGAGGGGGTTCGTGCCCCTCTCCCTCGTGTGGAGCTCATGGAAGAAACTGCTCCACAGGGCGGCCTTACTCCATTAAGAAACAGTTCAGCAGATTAAAAATGATGGTGCATGGTGTTTAGGTGGACATCGGCCCCAGTTATCCCTTCTGAGCTTCCCTCAGCTGGGGCCCAGAGGTCACTGCATGCATCATGGAGGACTAGGGAGGTAGCTGAGTTAAGAACCAGAAGTCAGGGTGACTTCTGGGGCCCCCTCTCTTGGGGCCCCAGAACCTCGTCCACACACACACACACAAAAAAAAAGAACCAGAAGTCATCATGGCAGCACAGGAATCCAATGGCAGTTTTAAGTGAGATTCAGATAGGCAAGTCCCACCAAGGGGACCTGAATCAGCCAAAAGGAGCACCAGGTCCTGAACAAGCCAAAGAATAAGCACAGGTGGGTCAGATCCAGCTCCACAGACACGACTACAGGTGCCCAGGGACCTGACAAGTCAAGCCACGTCACAGCAGAGCCCACCAAGGCCCCACGCAAGAGCAATGGGATCCAGACACACAGCCCAGGCCTCCTTTCCTTGCCGGGCAGTCACACAAGGAAACTTTCCACTCTGTCTGCAGCCGTGTCCTTTAGCCATTGTTCTAGGAGGGAGTAGAAACAACAGAGCCTACGATACCAAAGTCAAGTTCTCAAGTCACAGGGAAAACTCCCTGGTATCAATCCTCTACTAATACTTGTAATGGCATCTAACATTCATCAGGTGCTTGGATGTGCCAAGGAATGCATATTACCATAATGATATATTACCTTTTTTTTTCAGCTAATCTTCTCAATAACTCTAAAACAGAGGTACTACTACATTTTACACTTTACACTGAGAAGTCTGAAGCCAAGAGAAATTAAATAATTTGCCCAAGATTACTCAGCTTATGAAATAGCAGCGCTGAGCTTTGACCCCACAGATAGAACTCTGGAGTTCACACTCTTGAACTGCTAAGCTTTACTGCCTGTACAGCTCTATTGCCCGTAGCAGCTTGAAGGACTCCAGGTGTATGATACCAATAGCACCCTGGGGTTGGGCTGCCCATCCCCCGCCACAAGTCCCTTCCTTGAATTAGGGTTTAGGACCCTACAGGATGAACAAACCACCCAAGGGTTAAGGGTCCTCCTCTCTCCACAGTTGAGTCAAAGGTCATGGTTGAATACCTATAGCATTTCCCCTGGGCTTTTTGCCACCACCATGTGTCATTAACGGCAGATCTCAGAAGATAAAGTGAGTGCTGCTCCAGTGTATTCAGGGTAGTCTGCTTCTCAAATCCAGAGCCCAAAGTGCTACAGGGAGGGACACCTGTTGCTGTAGAAGCATTGCACATCTGCCATCACTGCCCCAGGGATACGATACCAGAGCTGTGCTGGCAGCAGCAACCCATGCCCTCCAACTTGTACCCATTCTCTGCTACATTCTAGAAACTTCTGCAGCATCTCAAGGGAGTGCTCACTCCCAGCACAACCATGTGTTACATATTTTAATCCATGAAAAAATCACCCTTAGAAATAACCACACTTGCTACAGATAACCCAGAAACTAGAGCAGCAAGGGCTCCAGATTCCAATTCTGAATTTGTGATAAGAACCCTTGAAAAATGTATTTAACCTTTATGTAGGTCATTTCCACCAATCTGGAGGCGAGTGCAACATAGTGCTATCATTCATAGGCTGGCTGGCTGGTTATCTCTTGAGCAAGTGTTGACGTTCATGTACTTCTGTGCCCAGCCTTGCCATCCTCTCCAACACGCCCTCCCTTCAGCATCTGCTTCCTTCGGCGCTCTCGGGGACAGAGTGATATCCTCGCTGTTGCTAACAGTGCCCATGGAGAGAGCTAGGGTCTGTGCCAAGTGCGCAGGCTGCTGATGCTCCTAGAGTCTCTGGTCCGCTGGGTACCACAGCTGAGAAGAATTCTGTGCAGAGCCATACCTTGTTCCTAAGCAGTTCTGCTTGTGCCTAAGGATTCCCATAGTCTCTCATGGATAGTTTGGAGTTTCTTAATCTCACCTCTTGCTGGGAATGCCTCAAAGTCTCATGAAGCCAATTCCTCTATTTCTAACCAGGGGTCTCCAACACCTTCCAAGAGGGAAGGCAGAGGACCAGATACTGTCTTTCCTCCACCATTCACCTTTCAGGCCTTGCTCTCAACCTATCCCAGCTGTTCTCCCCACAATGGCATTGGATGTTTGACCAATCCAGCACAAAACAAGGTACATTAGTGACAATGGGTGTGAATAGATACAAGAAGAGGGAGACAGGGACCTAAAGGAACTTGAAAATGAAATATTGTCCTCGCTAGCTATATTTTGGCCCTAGGTCAGTAGGTCAAAATTGTCCTATAATAGATGGTTAAAATAATCATACTTAGTAATTTCAGCAAGGATCAAATACTTTCCTCCTATTCTTACTTTAAGTATGTAGGACTGAAAATGTTCAGATCCATATTGAAAACCAGCATTTTTAGATTCTAGTTCATAAGTAATGTAAAACCAAAGGCCAAGAACAACACTCCCGTGTATGCCAGGGCTCTCTCCTCATATACATATATACAAACATATACATATGTTTTCTTTTCTTTCCTCCTTAATTCATGGTGACTGAGGATTTATCACATTCAGACCAATGAAGAAAAGCTAGAGGAAGTTCACCTGTCTGTAGGTTGGGTACTGTTCTTTACAAGATAGGCAGGTTATTTCATAAAAGTTGCTGTTGTGGCCGGGTGCAGTGGCTCACACCTGTAATCCCCACACTTTGGAAGACCAAGACAGGAGGATTGATTGGGGCCAGAAGTTGGAGACCAGCGTGAGCAACACAGCAAGACCCCATCTCTACAAAAGGTAGAAAAATTAGCCCAGTGTGGTGGTGCGTGCCTATAGTCCCTGCTACTCAGAAGGCCAAAGCAGGATTGCTTCAGCCCAGGAGTTTGAGGTCGCAGTGAGCTATGTTCACACCACTATACTCTAGCCCAGGCAACAGAGTAAGACATTGTCTCAAAAAAAAAAAAAAAAGAAAAGAAAAAAAAGTTGCAGTTGTATAAAAAGAACATACAATCTCTCAGTCTAATTCTTTGACAGAAAAAAACTATTCTTGAGTGGCTTTAATACCTTTCATAAGTCTCGTATGAGAACTGGGAGCTGGTAGCCATTCTGTGGGAAGCTGAAACTGGTGGAGGTTCAGCACTGTGTGTGGAAGACTGGTACATGACTGCTTCCCCAAATTAAGTCAGGAGAGCTCCAGCAAACCCCTGCAGTTCGAGGTGTTCCAGGTGCACACACACAGATGCTCTGGGAAGGAAAAAGAAGAAGAAGAAGAAAAAAAAACAGGCATCTAGTAATAAGATAGGAAAAGGGATACTATGGAATAAAGGAGCCAGCTGTGAATAGTCAAGGAAGGGAAAGAGGGACTGAGAGCAAGTTAGATTTGTGAAGGTCTCACTGAAGCAAAGACATGTCCCTGTGCTCGACAGGGAGGAAAGAGAAATTAGGCAGCAAAAATTCAGGATCCAAAAAAAGATAAGAAACGAGATGTATTCGAGTCCAATATGATTCTGGGGAATCGGAATCTACTCACTAAATAATGATGTTCCCAAGCCCCACAAGCAAGGAAATGGAGAATAAGATCTTGCTTTCTGATCTATCCTCTCCAACATCCATCAAAGCAATTCCTGAAAGCAGCCATTTGGCCAGCTACTTATTCCCTCTTGAGGGGCAGAGAGAGAAGGACACAGACAACAAAGGCAGGCGGGAAACGTAAAGGGCGGTAGCAAGAAATGTTGTAATAGAGGAAAGACTTAGGAGGTGCCACTGGGTGAAGGCAGAGGTGAGTGAACGGTGGGTGGGGGATCTGGCATGCTGAGGGAGGGAGCTTGCAAATAGCGATCACAGCCAAAAGGTAACTTTGTAGGGTCACAGGTCCTTTGAGAGTCTGGATCATTCGCAGTTCAATGAGCAGGAGTGATTTAGATCTAAGACTGCGCTTAATTCCCCGCACAGTATACCTGAGGATGTGGAGTTGGGCACAAGCTACCAATCTACCATGGATGCCACGGGCTCTCCTGTCCTGCCAGGGGGACCTCTGCTCACACCCAAGCCTTCAGTAGGTTCCTCCACAGACAGCTATAATCTGTGGAGGCTTCTTTAAATGTAAAGGGCAACACTGAAACTCATAGTCCGACTTTGTGGGCACATTCTAATCTCGAGGGGAAAGCTAGGTTTTTTCAATATTCTAAGTGGAATAATCATTGATAATACATGTTTCAATTAGGATGCTTTGGGATGAAAGTAACAAAAAAACCCAACCAGACACGTCATCAATAAGAAGGAGAATGTAATATGTCCTACGACAGTAGGTTCAAAGGGAGGATGGTTTCAGGGTTGGTTAACTCACTGCTAAATGACATTATTAAGGTGTGTCATTAAGGCGCATGTGTTTTGGTTTTGTTTTTTTTTTTTTTTTTTCAATGTTCTGCTCTTTTCTTCCTCTGTAGGTTGACTTTTGTCCACCGATTTGTCCTGTATAGTTGCAAACTGGCTGCCAAGGTTTTAAGTGTGCCATAAATATGCAACAGTGTGAACAAAACAGGGTCTATTTCCTGCCTTGAATCTTTTCTCATCAGAAGGAAAATTTCCCAGAAGTACCCTTAGACTTTCCCTCAGTCTCATTATGTACACAGAATTACTATATATGCTCATTCCTGAACTAATTTCTGGCAAGGAAAGGGAACTAATTATGATTGGTTTGATGTGACCAAGATCCACTCTGCTTTGGGCTGGAACCAGCTTTCCCTGGAGCATGTAAGTTGCCTGATATCTGAACAAAATTGGGGGATCGTTAGCAGGAAGAAGGAAGGAATGGCTGATAGAGAGGCATCTCATAAGGTCTATCATTGATAAGAACACTGAGCATGATTTCCAAACCCACCCTGGCCTACCATCTCCTCCTTTTCTCCTATAATCCACTTGTCACAAGGAAAATGCCCCCTTCATTTAAGCATAACTGAAGTAACAAAGATCTTTCTAACAACAGGAAGCCCTGAGACCCAGTCAAGAATTCTACAATTACCAGAGATAATAATGTGAGTTATATGGGTAGCTTCTGTTGAACATGCCACCAGTTGAGAAGCATAAGTTATACCACTGATGGTGACAAAGGACCTTCTAATTATCACTAAGTAAAATCCTGTTTATCTTATGTCACATGTATCCTTGTAATATAGTACCTCATAACTTGAAGTGACTTGAATAAGTGTTGAGCTTTTCCATCCAGAAAATTGATTTAGCCAGGAGGCTAAGGGTTGAGAGACCTGCAGATTTGTGTTGTTTGGTACTTGCATAGTTGGCCTACAAAGTGGTTGTTTAAAATTCTAAATGAATTGCAAACATTAAAAAAAAAATCAGAAAATTATACATGTTTTTAAAAATCTAGATTTCTGGCTTTTTTTGGAAAATCAGAAGATCTGACCACTTAAGCCAGTCTACCTACACAGTGGCCATTGTCTGAAGCCAACTAGTTAGATCCCCCTTTGGTCAGAAATAGTTTCACCAGCTCGCCATAGACCCCATCTCACACTCATGCTACCTGCCTGGCCCACCCCAAGCATTTGAGCTATGATCCATGGCTACCTAATCAAAACTACCCATACAGTTGCCTAAGGGACCTGAATTTAACAAACTCAACAGTCATAGCCAGTTCAATCTGAGATTGAAAAGCAAATACCTTGATGAAAGGAGAGAACTATCAGGAGACCTGAGACATGAGGCCAATTCCCAAAGGAAAAGCACTCTAAAACTCACAGCCCTCCTCCCTCTGCCCACAAATCTTGGGAAACTGGCCAACCCTGATAGGAGAGAAAGAGGAGAGAATAAAACATCCCATTGTGTCTTGGTCTAGTCTACAACAATCAGTGGATCATGGAAAGCCCCAGAGCCCTAGATTTGATTACCTACTGATCATGATTTCAGCTTGCAGGACAAGACTGTTTCTATTAGTGACAGTATACAATTACTATCTGATATGCTTTCAGAATCTTACCATAATATTCTTTCCAGGAATTGATTTCTTCTATCTCCTACACACAGACACACACACATTCTATATGCCTGATGGCAAGTAACACATGGAGTTTGGAAACTGGCTCAGATAGACTCTGTTTTATTAGCTCTCTATACATGTTTCTCAATGTCTCTATTGTCTTCCTTTTTAAATCCACACTTAAAATGATTATGGCCATTAAAACCCATCTTTCTTGCTGCATGCATGTCAGGGCCCCAAAACCGAAAGAAAGGCCAGGAGGAATATTTCCACCAATTATTTTCAGGAAATGCTTAATTCTAAATTAAATCAGATCTACTAAAATGTCCTTGTTTGACATCTCAGGATTTCAATCTGGAAATAGCCAATATTCAATGTGAACAAAAATGAGCACAGCATGACACAATGATGCATGTTGAAATGGGCAATTGAGTACAGATCCTTTTGCTTATGAGATGATAGGAATAGTTCTTAAAAATCAGGACAGACTTTTTTAAAATCAGCAAAAAGGGAAACTAAGTATCCTAGAGATTATTGTAGCCTTTGGAGAAATTTCTGTCCAACTGGATTCGGCCATGGGGAAATCAGGCTAGTGTAATAAGATCAGACATTTTGAGTCCAAAGCACCCCTTCAAGCACGGAAGGACACAAGCAATTCTCTCTCCTGATAACCCAGGATATGGCAGTCTTCTGTCTGTTCCACTTTCTAGTAGCCTAAGCTACACTCCTCAGGAAAATCCAGTTGAAAAGAGGAGGGTTCATTCTACCTAAAGATTTTCAGTGCTTGGATTGTAGGCTCTTGAGGAACACAAAGGAATGGAACATTTTCTAGAATTCCTCTCTTCTGGTCCTTTCATCACCCTATAAGAAATATCTGAAAATGGGGTGATTAGATAAGGAACTGTGAACAGAGAAATATTCCATAAACCTTGGTGGGCTTGCTTCTGTCATTTAGTTCAGCCCAATCCAATCAGAATTTCCTGGGCACCCAATCTGTGCCCGGCACTGTGCTAAGGACTATCTCAACTGTAAAAGAAGCCTACAATAAAGCCCTTGACCTCAAGAAGCTTGCCATCTTGTTGAGTGGGCTGAACCTATCCCTATGAAGGAACTAGAGAACAACACAAGAATGTAAGTAGGCATCACAATTGGTCTGATCTCTACTTAATCTCAGTTTCCTTCTATATCATTCCACAAATATTTTACTAAATTATAACAAAATTTAAATTAGTTATATTTTAAATATATGAAAATCCATCATGAGTCACATTCAAGTATAGCTAAAGTGAGAAGACAGATAATGCCAAGTGTTGACAAGGATGTGGAGCAACTGGACCTCTCATACATCAGTGATGAGAAAATAAATTGGTGAAACCACTTTGAAAAACTGGCAGTATCTGTGAATATGCGTATATCCTGTTATCCAGCAACTCTACCCCTGGATTTCTATTCAGCTGAAATCCATATATCTTTTGACCAAAAGACACACACATCAATGGTCATAGCAGCACTGTTCATCATAGCCCCAAACTGGTAACAACCCAAATGATCATCAATAGTAGAATGGACATATAGTATATTCAGGCAATAAGATACTATAGAGTAGTGAGAATAAACAAAACTATAGCTCTAAGCAACAATATGGATCAGTCTTACCAACATAATGCAGTAAAAGAAACCAGACCAAAAAAGATGACCACATACTATATGATTCCATCTATGTAAAGCTCAAAAGCAGGCAAAACTAATCCATGTGGAACAAAGCATAGTGGTTACTTTTGTTTGGAGATGGTAATTATTGGGATGAGGCAAAAGAAGAACTCTAGGTTGTGGGTCATGATTGATCTCTTGATCTGGGAGCTCATTACATGAGTGAGCACACTTTGTGAAAATTCATTGACCTTTGTATGATTTCCACACTTTTTTATGTACGTTAGTTATCAATCTAAAAAAATCCACAGAAAGGTCACATTCAAGTATTACAAATGCATCAACATTTCCAAAATTTTTTATTAATGGGAACTTGAAGCCCAGAAGAGTTATAGAAATTGACTTCCAATGGTCTTTGAGTGGGACCAAGACTTCAGGTATCTTAACTCCCTGTTCTGCCACTGATTCTCTAGGCAGTTTTAGAAAAACACTATTTCTATTGCCTCTGTTTTTAAAAATAGCAAGGTTGGCTCTCATTCTTCATTCATCATCAAATAGAATTGTTTTTAAGGTGAAATACGTGAAATTGTACAGCAGTCAAGGTTTTTAACATTAAGTCAAAATGAAGATTTAAGTCCCTCGCCATTTTTATGATAGGTAACAAAATTCCACTGCACTCAGGGAATGTGTTGTGATTGTCCAAACTTAATCATCATCATCATATAATAACTAGCCTGATTCTCTGGTGAACCCATAAGTGAAGTTTGGGTTCTCTGTTATAAACCTCCACGTGGAAGCCAAGTGTTGTTTTTTTTCCCTCTTAGAGGAATGGAGAAAGGTGCTGTCTCAATTCTTACATGGGTGGATTCTTTTGTTCTGATGAGCCAGGTGAAATAACAAGACTTAGGAATATGAGATAGAATGGGAAAAGTTGATCTGGATGTAAGAAGACCTGGTGCCATCACTTGTTAGCTGGAAAATTTTAGACAAGTCATCTCACCTCTCCAAATCTCAATTTACTCATCTTTAAAAGTGGGGACATAACAACTCCTCTTCTACTTACCTTGTTGGGTTGTTCTGTGGTGGAAGTGAGAAGAGATGATGTATGCAAAAGTTTTTTGAAAACTAGAAAGTCAAAAGTCCAGATGCAAAATATTACAATATGTAATAATGCCATCAGTGAATTCTGTTGGGTTCCTTAAAAAACGAGTGTCCATGTGAACCATTTCAGGTGCTGAGGATATAGCACAGTGAACAAGACAAACAGGAAGTCCCTGTCTCCATTATGTTAAGTGAAACAAGCCAAGAACAGAAAGACAAATCTTACCTGTTCTCACTCATACGTGAGAACTAAATATTAAAAACAACTGATCTCATGGAGACAGAGGGTAGAATGACAGTAATAAGAGATTGGGAAGAGCGGTGGGGGTGGGGGGCTGGGCGCAGTGGCTCACGCCTGTAATCCTAGCACTCTGGGAGGCCGAGGCGGGCGGATTGCTCAAGGTCAGGAGTTCGAAACCAGCCTGAGCAAGAGTGAGCCCCCAGTCTCTACTATAAATAGAAAGAAAATTAATTGGCCAACTAATATATATATAGAAAAAATTAGCCAGGCATGGTGGCGCATGCCTGTAGTCCCAGCTGCTCAAGAGGCTGAGGCAGAAGGATTATTTGAGCCCAGAAATTTGAGGTTGCTGTGAGCTAGGCTGATGCCACGGCACTCACTCTAGCCTGGACAACAAAGTGAGACTCTGTCTAAAAAAAAAAAGAGTAGTGGGGGGATAAAGTGGGAATGGTTAATGGGGATAAAAATTATTAGATAGGAATGAATAATATTTGATAGCACAACAAAGTGACCATAATAAACAATAAGCTAATATATACTTTAAAATAACTAAGAGAGTAGAATTGGAATGTTCCTAACACAAAGAAATGTTAAATGCCTGAGGTGATGGATACCCCATTTACCCACATTGTATGTACTCATAAAGATATACTACTATTATGTATCCATAATAATTAAAAAGAAAAAGGAAAGAAAAAATATATATGTAAAAAAGTAAGTCCCTGTTTTCAAGCAGCTTATATAGTAGAAGATAGATAGTAAAAAGGCAAACAAAAAATAGATGGCTTGGGTTAGTGAAAAGTGCTGTGAAGAAAGGAACACAAAGCCATGCAGTAAAGAGTAATGAGCAGGTTTCTTTAGGTTGGGTGACCAGGGAGGGTCTCTCTGAGAACATCTAAGAAGGTGGCGTTTGAGCTGGGTCCTGGATGTGAGAATGAATTTCTGAGGAAAGAGAGCTCCAGGCAAAAGGAGCAGCAGATGTAAAGGTGCTGGGAGGAGAGGGAGCTTGGCTGTTGGACCAGACAGAAAGCCGGTGTGGCTGGAGCAGGGAGAGAGGCGAGAGAGAATCAGAAAGGCAGGCAGGGGCTAGACCACTAAGGACACAGTGCCTCATGCATGGGAGCTGGGTCACCTAGGGAGAGGGTGTAGATGCGAAAGAGGGCCCAAGACTAAAACCTGTTTATAGTAGAGGAAGAACTGGCAGCAAAAGCCTTTTCTCCCAGAGAAACAGCTGTGTCAGCATATAACCAGGCTCTACTTCAGACTTGCAATATTTTGGACAAACGCCACGAGGTGCTTCCAGAGGTGGCTTTACTGTGAACCTAATGATGCACAAGCTTCAGAAGGCCTCACTTGTACAAGCCCCTGCCCAGGCCCTGGGAGGCACCCAGCAATCTTGTAATGAAAGTTTACATTTTTTCTTTAAAAGAACTTCCCTCAAACCTGCCCCTACCCCTGAATGCATCCAAAATGTCATTGCAAATTTCTGGTATCAGAGCTTCTGCAACAAGTCAGGAGCTGGAATTGTGCAGACCTGCCTCCCTTTGGCAAGTTCAGAGTCCTTCCTTCCAGCTCAGGAAGCCTGACATTGACATTCCTATGGGCTGCCCTACTCACTTCTCTTTTCCCTTTTGGCCCTGGGCCTAGGCTTTCTACAACCCAAACCTGGTCCCAGCTGACCTGCCCGGCCTCATTCCCCACCTTCTCCCTCCTCCATCTCCTCATTCTTCCCTGCACCTGTGCACAGCTCCACCAACTTGTCCCCATTCTGGCAACACACGGATCCTCTCATGGCTCCCTATTTGTGTACATGCTGTTCCTTATGTCTTGAATGCTCTTCCCCCTCTTCTCTCAAACTCTCCCTGCATCCTCACACACCATCAAGCTAAAGTCTCTCCTCCCACTCTGGTTGCTGCTGCCACAACGCTGTGTGCACCACTCTATGAAGGCACTAATCTCATTATTCTAGAGTTTTTCATGTACATGTCTGTCCTCCCCTTGTGGCCCGCCACGCAGGAGACTGGGAATTCCTTAAAAACATGCCTTGTTTATCACCTGTGTTCCCTTGCCTCTATCCCAGCACACTGCCCAGTAGTGAAACAATGGATGGTGACCTCCCAAATACTTAGCAGGAGAGAACAGGAGGGTTGAAGGAATCTTCTAATTTTGCCAACATAACTCCAAACATGTAATGCATTTATTATATTTTTTTAATGCAACCATCCCAGCAAGCCCAATGTCTAGCACATATTGGGTGCTCAAAAGAAGGTTGTTGACTACTTGATCAAGGCATGGCTGTGGGAGCTGCTCTTGAAAGGAGCTCACATACCCATGCAAGACGGGGCATAGCAGTTATTACAAACAAAAATTACTAAATAAGCTAATTTCAAATAGTAGTAAGTGTTATGGAGACAATTTTTAAAGAAGGAAGAGAAGGGAGGGGAGCTACTTGGGATGAGGCCTCAGGGACGACTACTCTAAGGAGTCAATGATGAATGAATCCCTTCCCTGGGGTTGCTCTCTAAGGGCTATTATGGGTTTGGACAGGAGGCAGATCTGGGTTGGTTGAGACTTGTTGCCTTGGAAAACAACACTTCCTGAAGGCCTGACCAGGAGCAAAGCTTTCCTGGTGCAGTCCCAAGGCCATTTTATCAAAGGCCCCTGGATAGTAGAGCTGGTCTCAGTGCTTACTAAACAAACCAGTGTGATTATCCCCACAAGATCTGAAAGAGAAAGACCGAAAAATTAGCATGAATACAAGGCCACCTATTCAATTAAAGCCCTGTAAACCAGGGCAGCTGGAAAGCTGAATATAAAACAGGGAGAGTTTCAATACAAGTGAGTTACATAACTTGAGACATGCTTGAGACTCAAACAAAGGCATTCTTATCTCAAGGTTAAAGGAAGGAATTAAGACCAGCAGCACTTTCCAGGCACTTTTCCTCTAAACTTTCTACTAACCTGGAGACTCCACACCTGGGAACAAGGGGTGGCAGAGGCCTCAGAGCTAATCAGTACTTTGGGTTACCTAGGACACCCTCTGGGTAAGGTGTGGCTCCCTGCTGGTGGTGAAGTCACTCAGGCTTTCAAAGTCATCACCATTTCACAACACAAGAACTGTTCCAGTTGGAAGCAACCTTTGAGAATATAGAGCCAGCTCCATCCTATATGGATAAGAAACCCCAGAGGTCATTCAGCCAGTTACTACAGAACAGGGACTAGAATCCCAAGGTCCAGGCAAGGGTCACTTCCACCTCACCACTCTGCCTGCACCTGTGGGCACATCCACGGACCAGCAGCCAGCAGCCCATAACAGGGGCCAACTGGGCATGGCCCCTCCAACAACCTGGCTGAGGCTAGACCCAGCCCTCCTTACCTGAAGCCTTCCTGTTTCTTTCTTTGCTTTCTCTTTGCCTCTTCTCTTCTTTCTCCCCCTTTCCCTTCCCCAACCTGCTTCTATGTCCTCAACCCACTGGTGGCACAGAGAGATCCCTAGGCATTGTTTTATCTCGCTTTATCTCAGAAGCAGTGAGATCTGGAGACAAAATGTTTCCTCCTCGTTCAACTCCCTCTTCTTCCTCGCTTCCAACCTAAACCTTGACCCACCAGCTGGTCCTTCTCCCAGAGCTGTTTCCTCTCTGCTAGTAACTGTCACTGCTAGAAAACTGATCATATTTCAGGCAAAATCCTCTACAAGGTAATTGCATTTTTGTAGGGTATTCTTTAAGACCCACAACTTTCAATGAGAAACAAAGTCCTAACAGTGGACATTATTTAAAAGGTAAATACTTGGAGACAAGACCTGTCTGATCCCCTTTAGATGATAACTTTGGGACAGTCCAGTCAACTTCATGCAGCTCAAAGGGGAAATCAGACCTGCCTAAGTCCCCTACCTGGCCATCGGTAGCAAAGTCCATTCCTGGTGCCTGTCACCCGCCCTGGCGGGGACCTCTTCCTCTAACGTAACCGGCGAACATTTCCCATGCTGTAGTCGAGGTCACCCCCTCTGGTGCTGTCCTCCTTGGGGATGTGCAACACTTGTCATACCCTCTGTTTCTTCTCTTTTGAGAGGGAAGAAAAAGATAAAACCCAAACCCAGCTCAGAAATTCTGACATAAAGATGAGGAAAGGGCTACTTCTCAGCCAGCTGTGCCAAGTAGGTGGGCGGATTATAGCTTTAAATCCAGCGGAGTGTGATCCAACCTGGTTCTACAGACAATGAAGTGGTTCTTTGTTTGGGGGACTTGCCCGGCCAGGTTGAAGTAGGAGGCAGGTTCTTTCAGGACTACTAAACTCCCAGGAGCGTTGGGATTACACAGTCTCTTGCTGGACGTACAGGCAGAACTGGCAGGCTTGCCAGACCAGAACAAAGACTTGTGAGAAAGGGTTTTTTCCCCACAACTCTGCCAGCATCCCTAATCATTCTGGCTCTAGATTTGGGGACTTTAAAGGACAAAATGATGGGTCTAAAATTTCTTTTGCAGGTCCAAAGAAAATTGTAAGACTCTCCACAGGTTCGAGAATTTTAGAAGTGTTAGTTTTGAATAACAGGCTTTTCCAAAACTCTGCTGCACCGGCAAAGCATGCCAGAGGAAATGAAAGCTTGCATCTCTGTGGGGCCAGGTCCTGCTCAGCCCCATTTCTCTTTATTGGGCCGTGACTGTCTTAAATTTGCATTGAAATAAAGAGCACCAGCATCCAACTGGGTGGCTGTTGCTGGGTTGTTGTGCATTTTTCCATCATCTTATTTAGAAAACAAGAAGACCTTTTTCATTCCTTTGGGCTCCCTCCAAGCTGAATGGTCTTTTAGATCTAGCATCTTTTGGGGTAAGGAATGGGCTAGAGAGAAAACACAGAGTGTGTGTATGTGAGCGTGTGTTTAAATTTCTAGTGCTGCTTTTAGAACAATTCAAGAATGAAGTCTCCCCAGGGTGCCCAGCTGCTCTTAGAATGCAAACCCACACACAGAGTCAGAGAGAGAAGAGATGATTAAAACATAAAGAGAACCTCCTCTTCAGTGACGTCCAAGGCTTGAGCCTGGTGACTTCTGATTGTACTTCCAGAAACCACCACCTTTACTGAGTGCAGCCAAAGGAAAGCACCAGTGCTTTCTTACAGATGTTGTTGAAAACATGGTGTATTCCTTATGCAAGACCATCTTTGTGTGAAGCCTCAGAATTTCATTCTGGTCCTGATAGCAAGGTTAGACATACTTTGCTTGAACAATTATGCTATTTTGGGGGATTTTATGCATTCTTGCAAGCACTTTTCAGAACCCAGCTACATATTCTAGATGAATCCTGCATCTGTAGTTCTATCAGGGGGCTGCCCTGGGGTAACTCCTGTCTTGACCCCCAAATCCCAGAGGGCACCCCCCATGGACAGTCCACACAGACTCTAGAGCTCTGTGAGGCCTGATCCCAGCCCACAAGCAAATCTCTGGACTTCCATTTCTGTGAACATATCATTCAATCAACAGTAAATCTTTCATACGACAAACATGTACAAAGTACCTATTTTGTGTCAGGGGATATAGCCATGAATATGACAGGCAAATATTCTTATTTTCACAAAGTTTGCAATCTAGTGGGATTTACCCTGCTGGATGCACTTGGATTTGTAGATATGCTAATGAAATTACTAAGCAGCTAAAGTGGACACCTCAGAAAAAGACCAGAAGACCAAAATGACCAAAACAATACAAATGTGAGTCAGAGTGATTCAGAAGGATATTTAGAGAAAGGGAACAAATTATAGTTCTGTTAGCTGTGTGATCTTGGGCAAATGACAACCTCTGAGTCTCAGTTTCCTTATCTGAAAAATGATGATACCACAGAGGTTTAGCATGAGAAATAAATGAGATAAAATGGATAAAGCTCTTAACACAGTGCCTGCTCATAGTATGTGCTCAATAAACACTGGCTCTTCCACTTTTATCCAAGGAGAGCCGAGAGGAGAAGGGCTCTTGGTATGGGCATTTTGACCACATGGCCTGTGGGGAGGCGGAGGGTTGCCTTCAGTTATTATAGAGGCTGTGCCCACAGATGTCACCCCAAGTCCTAATATTTCCAGTAGAAACAACACCTAAGCTGCTTTTATTTTTTTCTCTTCCATCTCAATAATTTCTCATCACAATCCTCACATGCACTCCCTAATTAGGTTGGAAGGTCAGTCCCATTTGTCCTTTGATTTTACTGATGAGTGTGGTGTTTGTCTTGGCCAGTGTTAGAGAGCCAGCACACATAGAAACTCCAGGCCTTGTAACTCACATCCCATGTTTTTCTATTATTTGTCTTGAAGGAAAGAGGAAATCTATTTTTTTCTTTGTTCCTTTTTGGCAGTAGCAAGCAGTGTCACTTGCCATAGACAAAGGTCTAGACAACACATGTTCTGATCTTGGAGTTCCTTGCCACTGGCTTTGGGGTTATTCTCTACAGTCCCTAGTCAGAAGCCTCATTAAGTATAATATCTAAACAACCGACCTAGAATTCTGGGATGTGTCAAAAAAGAAGGAAGGACAAAGGAAAGTTGGGAAAGTTCCAAAGATGCGCTTCTCCTTTGGTTCACATCTCAGCTTCAGTGATGGCCCACTTGTTTCAGGGGGTTGATCTTAAATGTACAATATGGGCAATGAAAGCCATTATAAATCAGTAACACCCTAAAATTTCAGGATTTTGGAAACCCAGTCTGTTCACTTGTATGCTTCATCATACCATTAGCCCATTCCCACCATCCCCACCTTCGCCACCCTCCTGACCTTGAAGAATCTTCTTCAAGACCAAGCACAGAGTAATTCCATAAACAAAGTGGGAGAAAAAAATACCTACATTCTCCAACCCACTCCCATCCCCCTAGGAGTTGAGAGATCCTTAAAAGAAATGGTCTTTACTCTGTGAAAACCAAGATGGGCTCAGAGATGATGAAGAAACTGCATGCCAATTATAATTTCTACTCATCCAAGATGGTCAGACCAGTGACACAAATAGAAGAAAAGTGATACCCAAGCCCTCATGCCTTTATTCTCCATAGACCTTACAGTATAAATGAGCTGAGCATAACTCGTCCTCTGTTATTAAACAGGCCCAACCAGGAGATGGCCTTTCTCAGCAGGCTGAGTGCAGATACCCTGGAGCAGAGTTCCTGGGAGCTAAAAACATTTATTTTCTTGCTGCCATTTGAAGCTTGAAGCAATTAATTCTAGTCAATGTACTGGAAGGCCAAGGTCAGGTAGACAATTCTAGGTACCCTCTGCAAGCCCCTACAGAGTTCTCTGAGCCCAAGTGTTCAAGTGTGAAGGAAGAAGAGAAAACTGGTTCCAGGAAACAGGCCTTTGTATTCTTCAATTTTATACCGTTTGAGCTCTTCCAGTGGCTCTGAAGTTGGTATGAGCGTCGTGCTGTGTCCTGAACTTCCAGTTTACTAGGAATTATATTAGATGGTTCTAGAACCTACTCGGTAGCCCACAGGAGCAGCAATACCTATCAGGTATGTATCACCTTGCATATTGTCCTGCCTATATGCCCCTGTAGATAAACCCAGGCTTACCTGACCTAGGTAGATTATATTATAAAAACTTTTGGGAAATCTCAAAGAGTATTTTCATGTTGACTTGAGTGATGTTATAGTTGCTACTGACATGGCTTTTTGAATGCAGAATATGTATTGATTTTTTTTCATATTCAAAGCTCGGAGAGTTTCTATTTATTAGCATACTTTAAGTACATGTATTCTATATAATTAAGTGTGAATCCGGTTTTAGTCTAAATAACTCCCTTGATATTGTCCCCAATCAGTGATGATGAAACATAACTATAGTTCCCATGTATTGAGTATCTACAGTATATAGGTCAGGAAAGGTGTCAGGGACTTTGCATGCATAATTCCTTTTTTTTTTTTTTAAATATAAACCTGTTCCCCAGAAAAACATTTACCTATATAATTTCATTTCATCTTCACAACAACTTTGTAGAATTAACTTCAGTTTATAGCTGTCAAATATAAAATGTAGAAAGGATAAGTAACTTACCCAAGAGTACAGTTGCAAGTGGTAGAACCCAAATGCAAACAGATATGTCTGACTCCAAATCCAATGATGTGACATATTCCTTTGCCTGACCAGGATCAGTCAGAAACTCCTCGTATCTCACTTTCTTTGTGAAAAGACTAGAAGGAACTCATGGAGCCTTCTTTCAGTAAAAGGTATTTACAAGATGATCCCAGTCTACTTCACTAATGAGACCTTTCCTATGGTGTTGTGGCCACTTGTAAAAGCCACATTTTAATGAGAATACAGGCATAGGAAGTTGACAAGGCCACGTGGGTCTGAAAACGCAAGGAATTGTTGAAGAGCAATTAGCCTGTTTAAAAAAAGGCAAGATGGAGACTAGGAGAAGCAACCCAATCACTGTCTTTCAATATTTGAAAAGCTGAAATATAAAAGAAGAAATGGATTTCATTCATTCACTCATTCACTCATCCAACAAACATTTCTCACACACCAACCATGGGCCAGACACTGAGCTAGGTATTGGAGAACAGCAAGAAATCAGATGTGGCTGCACAGCATAGCAGGAAAGGCAGATCAAAAATATAGCTTTGCAAGTGTGATGATCTGCAAGGTATAAAAGAGAAGTGAGAAGGAGTCATGGATCATATTCCCTAAGGCTGAGTAACACAGAACGAGTCTTTATTTTTTATTTATTTATTTATTTTTTGAGACAGAGTCTCTCTGTGTTGCCCAGGCTAGAGTGCCATGGCATCACAGCAACCTCGAACTCCTGGGCTCAAGTGATCCTTCTGCCTCAGCCTCCCAAGTAGCTGGGACTACAGGCATGTGCCACCATGTCTGTAGTCCCAGCTAATTTATATATATATATATATATTTTTTTTTTTAGCTGTCCAAGTAATTTCTTTCTATTTTTAGTAGAAACAGGGTCTTGCTTTTGCTCAGGCTAGTCTCGAACTCCTGAGCTCAAACAATCCACCCACCTTGGCCTCCCAGAGTGCTAGGATTACAGACATCAGCCACCACACCAGACCCAGAATGAGTCTTAATGGGTAGAAATATCAATGGGTAGAAGTGAAAAGGAGGCAGATTTCAGTGCAGTGTAAGAAGAGCTATCCTAAGCTCTCAACAATGAGACAGGCATCCTGAAGAAGTGAGTCCCTGTCACTTCTTGGGAGGGTTCCACTGGAGGCTGACTGACCACCTGCCAGAGACATCCCACAAGAGAGTCCCACAGAGGATTGGAGGTTTGCTTAAGCATTCTTTGCCAGCTCAAATTCTGAAGTTCTGGAATCTTGGACCTCATCTTCAACAGAGTGAATGAAAGTTCTATGAAAGAAGTGCTTTTTGCAACAAAGATATTCAATTCTTCCAGGGTGCGACTGGTCACAATTCAATAGACCTGTTCAGTCTGCAGGAAAGACAAGGGGGGGGTCAACATAATCCTACCTAAATGACATCCACTTACCTTTAGTGGATGAGTGGAAATGCACCCCCACCCCCACCCATTGCTGATAAAAACTTGGCTGAGGGAAAACTCATTGGGTATAAACGACAGCATCCAGGACTTAGAGTTAGCTGTGCCAACTGGCAACACTTTGGGGACAGAGAGATGTTTTTAGGAACCCACTCTATCATCGCTTTGCACCATAAATTCAGGAGACCACCCTTTCATCTCTTATCTCCTCAGCCTTGTGTCTTAAGAACGGTTGCAGTTGTGGTTGCGTGTTCATCAACAACCGATCCTGGTCAAGTGATAAGGTGGGGTGCTCCTGTTTTCTATGATAAGCAGCTTTTCTGCTTTCAGGCTCAGGCAAGTAGCCGCCAGCCTGGGAGATTTATTAATTTATTACTCATGCCAATTTTGGAAGCTTGCAACTTTGGATCTAAAGGAATGTAGGGGAAATAAAAGCATTGTACAAACCTAGCAAACCAGGGTGGAAAACTCAGGAGAAAAAATATATACCCTCTTTGACCAAATTATTCAAGTTGGCAACACCCCACCTCACAGATCAATTGCCCGTTTAATCCTAATGCCTTGTAGCCACATGGCACTTCAGGGAGAGCTTACGAGGCATGCTCTCATTTATTATCTCCTCACCCTTCCAGCAGTCCTCTGCAGTGGGCATGGCTGGTGCTATCACAGAGCAGATATTGGACTATGAGCCAGTTGAAATGGCTCTATCTCCAGCCACTTCTGTAATTGATGTCCTCGGGCAATTTCACCTAAACTCTGAACCTCAATTTTCTCTTCTACCCAAAGGAGCTAGAGCACCCAGAGGTGGATGAAACTGACAAAGCTTCAGCTCCAGGGCCTGCTGCTTGCACAGGCTGTACACCTAATTTTGAATTCAGTTTTGTGTCTTTTTCCTTAAAATGGGTTTCCCAAATTATAACCTCAGGACCCACAAAACCTAGATCAGTCTCCTAATAATACCTGCTCAACCCCCACTCAGGACAGCCACCCAACGCCTGATTAATGGGGAGTAGCCCCCTGTACAAAAGGCTGCACCCTGCCTGAAGGTGGGACCAGCTCCGTGGTGCAATTCATGCTCCTTAGGGATCAAAGCTAGAGTCCAGCTGGGGTCGCATTCTTGCTCAGCTCCCTCCCCTCTCATCCCACTTCACTCACGCCTTTCCTCCTGCAGGGCTGCACCACTAGGCCATGCATCGGAATCCTCACCCGAGGCTCAGCTTCTAGGGCACCCAATCTGAGACACAGAGTGATAAGAAGAGTGTCATTTATTTCTTACATCAAAGCCTGCCTGGTTCACTTTTAAACATAGTCAAAAAGCCACAAGCCTCCAAGACTCACTGCAGCCAATGTTCAGGCCACTGTGGAGATGCACATACTTATCCCATGACCATCAGCTTGGTCCAAGACCCACCCTGGGCCCCAAACAAAGTCTTCGGATGAAAAGTTCTAAGTGCCTTTGGGAGGGCAAAGGTGGGACTGCTGACCGTTATGTAAAACCCCCCACCAGTCACCCTAGTGTCTTCTCAGAGTCTTTTGCTTTGGACCTGAGGAAGGACATCAAAAGGTGAGAAAACAATAAACAGTCGAGTTGCATCTTTTGATGGTTCTCTTGGCACTTTCTACCTGCAGGAGATTTACAACTAGTTCTTTGTCCTGGCTGAACAGAAGAGAGATGCAGGCTCTCCGATGTCGCCTGTCATTTCAGAGAGAGGCGGAGTTTAGGAGTAAAGAGATTTAGAGTCTATTTCTGTCTCACCTCTGACTCGGTTTGTGACTTTAAATCAGGCATGTGGGCCACCTAGCACATTTATCTGGCCCTCCTAGCAGCCAACTCATCCCGGGCCTACAGTGCTCACTCTCCAAAGGTCTGAGGGACAGTGAACTGGCCCTCTATTTAAAACATTTGAGGACCCCTGCTTTAAATGAATTAATCATTTCCTTTTAGCACTCCCGTGTGTGCATGACAATCTACTTCCACAATCGCAATGAGCAAAGACTCCAAAAGGGACCATTATGATGGCAAGCCCACCATCCATAAGAGAGACATAATTTGTAATCATCAAAAGAGACACACAAGAGGTTCTTCATGAAAGGGAATAAAAACGGAGACAGAAAGGAAATCTTCATTACCCAAGTAACTGCTTCCTCCCCCAGACTCTTACGAGGGAGATAACTAGTCCACTATCTCCTTCCATAGAAGAGACAGGTGTGGGCTTTGTCTGCAAATTGTGAGGCTCTGGGTCCAATCCAGGGGTGTCATTCAAGGGAGGGAGGAGCAGGTGGGCTTGAGGAGCCCAGGCAGGCAGGTCCAGAACGGGCCTACACGAGGCTGGGAAAGCCGGGTTCAGAGACGAGGCTGCCAGAGAAGCAGGGGCCCAAGGAACTCGCCAAGGCAAGGCTCCCAGTGCCCCTCGTGGACCTTAGCAGAGCCGCGGATGTCTCTTCACCAGAACCATTGATTTTCTGACTCAGCAGCCTGGAACTGACCTCAGAATGCGGGAAGCCTTGAACTTGAGCAGGGAGCCAAACAACTGTATATGGCCTTGGCCAAGTTGCTTGATCTCCGTTTCCTCATTTCTTCCTTTACTCATCTTTCAAGGCTGGCGTCAGATCCAGACTGAGGCAGTGAGTATGAAACTACTCTTATGTAAACTGTAAAGTAACAAATGTAATGTAAGACGGTGGTATCTGTGGAAAGATAAGGGGGTGGAGAAGAAAGCTATTAAAAATAGGAAGGGAGGAACTCCGAGATCTGTAGGCTCATTCTGCCTGGTCCTTGAGCCGAGGTGAGGCTGGGCTTGCAGTGCACGTGGAGCCTGCCCCGCTGTTGAGGGGGGGCTGGATAGGGCCCCCGCGCCCACTGTCAGGGCTTCCTGGCAAGAATGAATCTGTGTCTGTAGGAGCCTGGAGCTACAGTTTCCCTATCACAAGCCACCACATGTGGCCCACCTGTCTTACTGCCCTCTGCCGTGACTTCTGGTTCCTATAACCTTTCCAGCTCCCTGTTAGAACCAAGTCCATCATGAACTCTGGTACCATTGGCTGGGGCCCTGTTTGTTCTAGTGTCTTCCCCAGGACAAATGGACCTTGAATAAACATGTTGGATATACAAATAGGACTCCCAAACTCTCCTTTAGACATCCCATTCTGCGCCCTGCCTGCTCAGCCCAGAGAGGATCCCCTCAAATCAGACTTGGATCAAACTCAGCTCTACCCCAGCTTAGTGGTTTGGACCACAGGTCCCCCTTCTGGGGAGAAGGGGGCCTGCAGCCATTCCCCCCAGCTATCTCCCTTCCACCTCCAATTCAACATTGGTTGCAACTAGCTCCCTCCTCCCCATTAGGAACCCATAGTGATAATACAAGTTTTTAATATCTTTCTCTAAAAATATCAGTAAAGACAAGAAAACCACAAGATAAAAGGCTCAAAGGAAATATCAAACATGTACTTTTAAAATTTTCATCCTTCAAAGGAAGAAACAAAGATAATTAAAATAGTCACGAAGGGAGTACAGGTAGATAAAAATTATATTTGCATATGTATTTATAAATTATAAATCAGTGTGCTGCCTCTGGAAAGAAAACTTACTGTTTAAAAATCTTAGCTAATAAAAATGATAAAGTTTGTAAAACCCTGAGTGCCTGTGAAATAAGTATACCTTGTATCTACTGCACAAATTAACAGTTGAATTGGTAGACTGAGTAAAGCAGATTCTTTTACCTGATGCAGGTGGGTAATCAGGTGAAGGACTGAAGAGAACAAAACGCTGATTCTCCCTGGAGTAAGAGAGAATCCTTCCTGCCTGACTGCCTTTAAATGGGGACATCACCTTTTCCTGCCTTCAAACTCAAACTAAAACATCAGTTCTTCTTGGGTCTCAGGCCTCTGGACTTGAATTAGAACTACACCATCAGCTCTTCTAGGTCTCTAGGCCTCTTGCTAAATCACCCTGCAGATCTTGGAACTTGCCAGCCTCCATAATTGTGTGAGCCAATTTCTTGTAATACATCTCTTTATACACACACACATACACACACACATCCTACTGGTTCTGTTCTCTGGAAAACCCTGACTAATACACTGGACCATCCTCAAGTAGGCACAAAGCAGATATTAAGATAGTAACCCAAACAGGCCAGGTGTGGTGGCTCATGCCTATAATCCCAGCACTCTGGGAGGCCGAGGTGGGAGGATCTCTTGAGCTCAGGAGTTCAAAACCAGCCTAAGCAAGAGCGAGACCCCTGTCTCTACTAAAAATAGAAAAAAATTAGGCGGGCAACTAAAAATAGAAACAAAAAATTAGCTACTCTGGAGGCTGAGGCAGGAGGATTGCTTGAGCCCAGGAGTTAGAGGTCGCTGTGAGCTAGGCTAATACTAGCCCCAGCAACAGAGTGAGACTCTGTCTCAAAAAAAAAAAAAAAAAAAAAATATATATATATATATATATAGCAAGCCAAACAGACTGGGATTGTTTTTGTTATTCATCTAACAGTTTGCAGATATGTCGTGCTATGATTGTTTCCCTGCTGCACCAGGTAGGAGTGGACTGGGAATGGCCGAGTGAGGGTGGAGTGCTCCTTGACCCCAGAGCAGAGGTGAGGAATTTGGGACATCTAAAGCCAAATGACGCTGATTGGGAACCTGGTGGCAGCTTCAGGGGCTTGGATTGGACACTCTGGAAGCCAGGACAGAGGTGGGAACAGATATGGGAGATGGTCTGCTTAGGAGAGGGGCTGGAGCAGCTTTAAGAAGCCCCATGACCTTGTATGTCCAGGAAGGAAGCCAGTTAGGCATGAAGAGGGTCTGCATATTTTTCTTCCTCCAAGAGCCCGTGCAAGAAGACCCAGGGGTGGAGGAAGACTAAGGAAATTCCTGTTTTTTTGTTTTTTGTTTTTTTTGAGACAGAGTCTCACTTTGTTGCCCAGGCTAGAATGAGTGCCATGGCATCAGCCTAGCTCACAGCAACCTCAAACTCCTGGGCTCAAGCAATCCTTCTGTCTCAGCCTCCTTAGTAGCTGGGACTACAGGCATGTGCCACCATGCCCACCTAATTTTTTCTATATATATTAGTTTGCCAATTAATTTCTTTCTATTTATAGTAGAGACAGGGTCTCGCTCTTGCTCAGGTTGGTTTCAAACTCCTGAGCTCAAACGATCCACCCATCTCGGCCTCCCAGAGAGCTAGGATTACAGGTGTGAACCACCACGCCCAGCTGACATTCCTGTTTTTAATGCTAGTTCATCTGCTGGTTAGAAAACAGATAGGAACCTTCTCCTGCTGTCATCACTCAATCTACTGATCTCTAGAATTCACCATTCTTGTAGCACCAGGGATGAGTACAACCCCGAACCTAGGATACCTCAGCATCTGGAGCAGGGATTCACACTTTGCTTTGTTTAGTGGGAAGCCCCTACTTGCTTAATTATCTTGACTGTGATGTAATTAACCAATGAAATGTAATTAACCATTTAGGTCAAGTCTGGTAAATAAAGCAGGTCATCAAGTGGGCAATATGATTTGGGACCCAAAGTCACACCGTCTGTAGGGTGGGACCACATGGGCTCCGACTAGGTGGCTCCCATTGGCTTTGCTGGAGCCAGCTGGTTACTGACCTGGAGAGCAGAAGGTGCATCTGGCCAGAGGGCAAGGGTCACCGATTAGAGAAAAGGAGGAGGGACCCTCCTGTGGGTCAAAAGCTGAAGGTGCCACCTGTTATGCTCCCAGTTACTCCTTAAAGTTATTCTTCTGCCTCCACTGTCAACAGGGAAACTCCAACTGCCACTGTCCATTAGCAGACACAGGGCTCAGCTCCGCCCTGGCTCTGGATGGAACTTCTAGACCTCCGGGCATCCAGACTGCCAGAGGTGGGGTTGACCCAGCTGTTTGATGGCACATCAGCTTTCCTCCCTCCAGAACAATCCCTCCCCACCACACGCCTGGGAATCGCCTCCTCATCCTCAAGAATCAACTGTCCCCTCCCCACCAACCTGCTCCCCCAGCTGACCTGTCCCTCTTTGAGCCACAGCAGTAGCCTCAGTACCTATTTAACAAGTCTCTGAATCCCTGCAGGTGAAGATGACAGTGTCTTGTCAGCACCCAGCACTGTGCATGCCACATAAATAGGTACTTCACTGATGTTTGTTGAATCACATGGAATAGGGCGGGGATTGGCTGTGACTCTGCAGTAACAAGCCTCTTTCTTTTTCTTGGTTGACTCATCGAAAGTGTGAAAGGAAAATGAAGTCATATGTGCATATCATCCCCAGATAAATTTAAGAACAACCTCCATGTGAATTTTGGATATGCAAATTCTGCCAGAGTGTACATGGAAATAAAACCAAATTTGTCTCCTTAGTTGATGGTCACACTTTAGACCCAGGATAACATTCGGTTGACTTTGTTCATTAGTGGTTGTAAGAGAAGTACGTGTTCTGGTTCAGCAGTCTCCATCCAACCTTTTTGGCACCAGGGACCAGTTTCCTGGAAGACAATTTTTCCATGGACTGGGGGACGTGGGGGTGAGGATGGTTTGGGGATGATTCAAGTGCATTACATTTATTGTTCACTTTATTTCTATTATTATTACATTGTAATACATAATGAAATAATTATACAATTCACCATAATGCAGAATCAGTGGGAGCCCTGAGCTTGTTTTCCTGCAACTACATGGTCCCATCTGGGGGTAATGGGAGACAGTGACTGACCTGACAGGAGGCGGTGCTCAGGCGGTGATGTGAGCAATGGGGAGTGGCTGTAAATAGAGATACAGGTACCACCCTGTGTTCCAGAGGTTGGGGACTGTGGTTCTGGTTAATCAAATAAAGAATCACCATAAAAGAAAACAGAAGGCTTGGGTTCTTGTCCTGGCTTTTCCACTTGCTACCTCCTGTGGATTTTGGGCAAGTCACTTCACCTCAATTTCTCCAGCTTTAAAATGTGGATTATAAAATGGAAAAACTGGAAATGAATCTGCCAATGCAAAGTATTTTTAGGCAGAGGTGGCCAATTTCCCAGGAATGAACTTCAAATATATTTAATATCAAAAATTTTAAGCAAAAATTACAGCTTATTATGATTCAAAAGTCACTTAAGCTAAGTGCTTCATGTTTTTTATGAGCATTATTTACCATCACACCATAAATGTGTGCAACCCCTAGTTAATAGATTCTTTTGATAGAATGGTACATAAACCAACTTCTGAAACTACTATACTGTTTTTGAATTGGCATACCATGGAATAATCCAATGAGGTTATCATCAAAAGAGCTTTACGTTTTCACGAGTTAAACGGACACTTAGAGCTGGAAAGGTTTGTTTAAGGTCTGTCGGCTGAATCACTGTTTACTAGTCCCTAGTAAACCACTTGGAGGGATGGTGTCAGGCATTACGATGTGTGGTCAGGGAATCACACCCAAATCACTGTTTTCAGGCCAAAGAATCAAACATTTGGCCTTGTAATTTTCTTAGTTATAGGGAGGTTGGGCAGTCTTGGGGATTAGTCTCATCCAAAGAGAATTTTAAAGGCTTTCATTGGCTGCAAGTCTAAAAATTCCTGTGTACCACAGTGACAGAGACACTGTATTCTAGGGAAAACATCAGTATTCCTTCAGACTCTCTGGAAACCATACATTGTGGTGAACATTACTTCATAAACAAGTGGTTTGGGAAGTGAACAAAAGCTATAAATTGAGTTTGATCTAAACTCACCCACCATTAGGAGATACGCCATTTATATTTTTGTTCCTAAGCGGGACCAGGAAGAAAAGCTGGGACGTTGCTCTTGCTGCAGGACTGTGCATTAACATCTCTAGAGAAATAAGACCAGTTTGGGTAGACTGAGGACAGAGAATTGAATGAATGAGTGATTCGAGCCAAGAAAGGACTGGAAATGAGGTCGAGAAATCAACAATTGTGGTTGAAGGGAAGCTACTGGAGAGACTTTGGAAAAGAAGATGGTCCCTATGCAATGCTGAGGGAAGCTTGTATAATTTTTGACATGATGCACAGAAAAGCACTGTCAGTGATCCGGGAGGGAACAGGTGGGAGAGAGAACCAGAAGGTAAGACTACAGCTGCAAGGGAGAGTGTCTTGGCACTATTGCTACAAAAGGTACACCCCATGCTAGGGCCTCGCTTCTCAGGTGAGAAGAACAGGAAATCCCTGGGGAATTGGATGCACACTAGATTGAGCCCTTGTCTTTTTTAGGGCTCTTGCAACCTCTTCTCTATCTTCTATTTGTTCTCCTTCTGTTCCCCTTCCTCTTTCATCATCTTCCTCAAATTCCAATAGAGGGCTATCTGTACAGATCAATATGTCAGGTGCTTACATTTGTCATTGGTCCTAATTCAAAGCACGAACCAGTCTCAATTCACGCACATGTGAACAAAACAGTGGCACTGGGGCCCAGAAAGCCATCAAGCAAGAGCCCTCCTCCACAAGAGCTATATTTATGCCATTTATTTATACAGAGCCTTAAGTATACACAGTGCTTTGTGGGGGAACATGCCAAGAAACGAATACAATTCCTGCTCTTGAAAAAATATTTTTCTTTCTCCCTCATAACCCTAGTGAGTAGACAGGGTGGGGATGGAATTATAAAATCTTTGGACCAAAACATGAAATGAATAGAAGGAAGCCATAGGTATTTGTTAGGGCCTCCAGACTTTAAGAAAACAAGCGAAACTTTCCCAAACAATATGCATGAGCGGATTTTGGCTTTATGTGAAAACAAGCCCTTGGTTATCTGAAGGAGGCTCAAACACACGCACACACCCCGCAGAAAGGAGATTTTAAAGGCATTTGGGGCAAAGATACAATGTGTAAATGTGAATTTTAAAAGGAAAAACATTTAATGATATTAAAAACAGTTAAATCAAGTATGGAACTTTTATATGATAAAATACTATGTAGCCACTCAAATCAGGGTTTCAACAATATTTATTGCAAAATATTGACAATAAGTGGCAAATCGGGATGCAAGACTTTATATTCACCATCATCCACTTTTATGTAAGTAAAAAAAAGGAACTAAATATATGAAAATGTTAATAGTCTGTATCAGTCTCCGAGACTGATATTATGAGTAATTCAAATTTTGCTCTTTGTACTTTTCCATATGCAATGGACATGTGTGATTTGCTTTTGGTAAAAGGTTTTTCCTGACACAATTAATTCTCCTTTCTCCCTATTGCCTTAAGCTATGCACAGTCCACTTAATTATTTCTCCCAATTCATAATAGAGATGGTTCTGAAAAGTGGTGATTCTCTCCGTTTGAAAATGCATGCTGACTTTAGACAGGAGAAGAGAGTGAGACAGGCCTGGAAAGCATCAGAATGAGAAAACTTCCCAAATCTGCCCTTCAATGTGTACCTTTGAGACTTCATTCAGAGTGTTTTAAATGCCCAAACACATCCATTGTTAATGGATAAGAAAACCTAGTCTAAAGTCCAAAAACACAGTTATTGCATAATGTAGGAGCATGAGAGAAGAAGGACTTTTAAAGACTGTCTAGTCTACTAGTTTTCCATCTTGGTACACATTGCTGTCACCAGGGGAGCTTGAAAAAATCCTAAGGGTCCTACCCTCTGAGATTCTGATTGAATTGTTCCAGGGGGTGGCCTAGGTATCTGGGTTTTCTTAATGCTCCCCAGGTGATTTAATATGGAGTCCCAGGAATTAGAAAAACACTGCTCTAATCCAAACTTCACTGCAACCCCACTGATGTGAGTTCTTCTAGTCTAGAATGGAATACCCAGCATTCACCAGCTCCAGTGACAGTCACCTGGCCAGGTGGGCAGCCATGTTCTACTACCGTGGAAGGAAGGGAAGACCAATCTGGTGGACAAGTACCAGTCCTCATCACATAGGTATTATCCCTCTTTCATAGCCAAACAGACAGACTCAAGTTCATTTATTTGCCCAAGAAGCCTCAACTAACAATAAGTGATTGGGCTGAGATTCTTAAGCTAAAGCCTCAGTCTTTCAGCTTCACTACAAGACAAAACATGAATGCATTTTTAAAAATATTTTTTATTTTGGAATGATCTTAGATTTGTAGAAGAGTTGCAGAGATAACACAAAGAGTTCTTGTGGAATCTTCCCTTAGCTTCCCTCAGGGTTAACATCTCATTCAACTAGTGTACATTTGTCTAAACTAAGAAATCAATATTGTTAAACTACTATTGATTAAATGACAGACTTTTTTTGGACTTCACCAGTTTTTCCTCTAATGTCCTTTACTCCAGGAGCCCACTTTTAACATTAGTACACTTTAATATAATCACACAGGAAACGTCACAGCACAACACCTGACAATTAATCATCAGATGCAGACAGGGAAAAGAACTTCACCTGTGGGTCAGAGGGGCCTAAACACACATCTCAGAAGCGATGAGCGCCAGGCGCAATGGGCCATGCCTATAATCCTAGCACTCTGGGAGGCTGAGGTGAGAGGATCACTTGAGCTCAGGAGTTCAAGACCGGCCTGAGCAAGAGTGAGACCCCATCTCTACTAAAAATAGAAAAATAAGCTGGGTGCAGTGGTGCATGCCTGTAGGCCCAGCTACTTGGAAGGCTGAGGCAGGAGGATCGCCTGACCCCAGGAGTTTGAGGTTGCAGTGAGCTATGATGACACCACCGCATGCTAGCTAGGTGGCTAGACTCTGTGTAAAAAAATACACAAGACTCTGTGTAAAAATAAGTAATGGGGCCTGAGTTGGGCCTGCAGGGATGTGAAGCTGTTTCGCAGTGGAAAGGGGTAGGGCAGGCATTCCAGGTCTTGGTAATAACCGATATGGCTCAGTGTTAGCTAATCACCCAAGGATGTTGTAGTTTAGGTTAGACAAAGGTCTAAAGCACTAATCATGAACTCTGGGGCCAAAGCAGACCAAGAAGTCGAGCATTCCCATGCATAACAGGAGATGTTTACTTTCCCATGCCCTGGACTTTGGGAACAAAGTGAAGCCTCAGGACCCAGGCTTATTTCTGAAGCAAGTTCTCACATAAAAGGAAGAAATATAAATTACATATTTAGACTCTTCTGGGGAGTCTCTGGTCTTTCCCCCACTAGGTGCCACCAGAGTCTCCGGAGGCTGGTGAAGCAGGCGGACCGCAAGAGGGAAGGAGAAAGGCCGAACCTTCCTCAGCGTGGCCTCAGCATCCATGGGGGGCTCCCAGCCAGGGCCTTCTCTGCTTGCAGGGTCACTGGTCTATGAGCCCACCTCAGTGCCCAAGGCAGGCTAAAACTGTTGTATTAGCATCCCAACTCCATTTAACTTGGAATCAATTCCAGATTTAGCTCTGCAGCTAGAATAGAATTTTTCTTCTTCCCCTCCCCTCCCTCTTCCTGCCTCTGAGCCAGGTCTAGGGTGAGGCGAGTGAGGGACCCAGGGCACAACACGTAAGGGTGCCCTGCTTGGGAGTAAGCACCCGCCTCCTCAAAGTTTGCACCCTCGGTTCTCTGCTGTCTTGCCCAGCCCCGTGACCTCTTCCTCATCCCCTGCTCCACCTCCACATTCTCATCACAGTGCTTTAGCAAGTACATAACGAAAAGCGGACAAGAAAACCCTTGTAAAGAACTTTAAGTGTCCCAACTTCCAGCTTGGAAACACGACTGAGTACGAGCAATGCTCCTGGCAACCCCTGTGAGAGCCGGATAAGTCCCACAGATATTGTGGCCACGGGGTCCAGAAATGGAGCACGGGACACAGCCACCTGCTGGGTGGCCCAGGGCAAGTCACCCTCAGCTCCCGCACATCTATTGAATGGGTAAATTAAGAGTTTGGGGGCTTACAAGAAAGAAAGACTCTAGACCCTCTGAGATTTCTGACTTAGGAATGTAAAACCAGGGTGCGGAAAGAACGTGGCAAGGCGAGCAGTCCAGACAGATCTAGTTGGCAGAAAAGAGCAGAACTTCACTGGTCACTGATAATTATTCTGGCCCCTCGGACACCCTGGACAACCAAGCAGGGCTGATAGCTCAGAATTGCGCCCAGGACTCAGTCCTAACTTTCTCATATGAAAAATAAAGGAATTTTAATTAGTGATGGTTCTCAACCCTCAAGACATGGTAGCATCTCAAGGGGCTTTACAAACTACCAGTGCCAGAGCCCCCCCTCTGGAGAGGCGAATTGGTCAGGCCACTCCATCAGGACTCTTAAAAACTCCCCAGGAGCTTCTAACGCACTGCCAGGCTCCAGGACCTCTGTGATAGGTGAGGGCTAAGCTTCCCTCTTTGACATTCTGTGACCTTGAGAGATAAGAGGCAGCTGCTTTTTGACCTGGATTTCCTGGACACAACCTAACTCAAGTACTCCCGTTAAAATGATCAAAAATTTAAAGAAAGGTTGAGGGTCTTTAATTAAGTCTCTGGACCCCTGGCGGAAGGCAGTTGGAGAAAAGACAGAAAAGACAGGGTTAGGGAGTACGTTTTTAAGTACAAACTGCTCCAGACACTGATAGCCTCAAGTGGCAGCTAAAAGGTCAAAATTGAGTTACTCTTTGTGCTTAGAAGCCCGCCAGCCCAGCCCTGGGCCATGGCCTTGTTGCCCTAATCATTGTGCAACTATCCAGCTGCCCTCAAAGCCGGGGTAGGCCCTTGGGTAATCAGCCCACTACCTCATCTTGACCTCGTGGGAGGACACCAATGCCAATTAAACTAGAGGTCGCCTGGTTTTGAGGAGGCTGGTGGCCAGCCGGGGCTTCACTGAGAGGTGAGTAAACAGTAGGCTGCAGCGAGCTGTTCACTCGCAGGAGCACAGTGACTCCTGAAAGGCCCACAGAAGATTGGGCAACAGTTGATTGCAGAACCAAAGTCCCAGAGGTACATCTAGTACCTCACATTCCAGATATTGCAACAGTGTAGGCTCTTATCCAGGGCATACAGTTTTTTTGTTTTTTTTTTAATTCCCTTCCTGCTTTTTGTTACTTTCCTGTAGACTTGCCACGTGTACTGTGGATGCTGAGTGCTGTGAAAACACCAACAGATGCTTTTGCAGAGCCTGCTGCCTCGGGGCATGTGACGTGGAGCTTTCTGGTGGCCTGGGGTGGAGGTTCTCAACCTCAGCTGTGCACTTGGGGTTCAGTTAGCCTGGATCAGGGCTGCATATCCGTATGTTTTTAAAGCTCCCCAAGTCGTTCTAATGCTCAGCCCAGGGTGAGAAACACTGGGCTGAGCCCCTCCTGGATAGGTGAGGGGTGTCAAGGTGGATTGGGAGGGGTCCTGAGGGCAGTAAAGGAGATGGAAGGAGAGGACCACGACTCGCAGATCTGGCAAGTTTTCAGAAACTGCCTGCTGGTGCCTTTTAAAGCTAATGTCATTGTTGAGTCTCATTCATCCATTCTGCTACTCACTCACTAGCATTGCTGTTTCAGGGATATAAAGATGAGTTAAGACCCAGTCCCTGGCCTCAGGGAATGCACAGCAGGGGAGACAGACTCATAAACATGTAAAGGAGTAACTGACGTTGGTCATGGCCCAATCCAATGTGCTGGATTACTGGGGCACCCCATTCTGTGGATGAAGGGCAAGCTCAGCACACTGTCAAGCACGCTGGGAAGAGGCTGAAGGTGAAATAGTCAATGAGAGCTTCGAAGGAGGGCCTTCGACAGGGGAAAGGCAAGAGCTTCCTGGACTTCCTCTCCAGAGCCTGTATCCTGGGACATCTATGATGTGGGTACAGCTCCAAGGGGTGCCATTCATGTTATATTTTGTGAAAACACCACTCTCTAGAGTTGTGCACCTAAGTGGCATGGCAAGTGGTGCTGAGAGAAGCTGGCTCTTCCCAGAGAGCTCTGGGAGGTGCCTCTGCCATTTGACAGGGAAGCTCCTATAAAGAAATATGAGAACAGATGGATGCCTGGGGGTTCTGTGAGCAGCCACATCTAGGAGCCAGGCAGAAGATTCTCTATTTCTCCTTCCTGTTTTCCCACACCCTTGAGTGAAGCAGAATTAAGGACAGGTCTGTGGCCACCCTTTGGGCTGGCATGGTGCCAAACACCAGCACCCCCTGGGGCCAGGGTAGCTGTGGCACCCCCAGAACTGCAGGGGGGTCACTGCGGCATGGGCAGCACTATGGCTTTAATGTGTCCCCAAAAAGTTCATGTGTTGGAAACTGGATCCCCAGTGCAACAGTGTTGGGAGGTGGGGCCTAATAAGAGGTGATTGGTCATGAATGGATTAATGTCATTATCACCAGAGTGGGTTGTCATAAAGCAGGCCTGGGCCCTGGTGCCTCTCCGTCTTGGGTGCTCCCTTCTGCCTTCCACCCTTCCCCCACAGGATGACCTGCACCAGATGTCAGCGCCATCTCTTGAACTTCCCACCCTCCAAAAATATGACCTGAATAAATTGCTTTCTTTTTTTTTTTGAGACAGGGTCTCACTCTGTCACCCCAGGTAGAGTGCAGTGGCACCATCATAACTCCCTGCAACCTCAAACTCCTGGGCTCAAGTGATCCTCCTGCCCCAGCCTCCCAAGTAGCTGGGACTATAGGCATGTGCCACTATGTCCAGCTAATTTTATATTTTTTGTAGACATGGGGTCTCACTCTTGCTTGGGCTGGTCTCCAACTCCTGGCCTCAAGAGATTCTCCTGCCTCAGCCTCCCAAAGTGCTCTGACTACAGACACGAGATTGCTTTTCTTTGTAAATTATCCAATCTGTGGTATTTGGTTATACTAGCAGCAAAACAGACTAAGGAAGTGACCCAGAGTAGTGATGTCCCATGCCTGAGACCTCACTCAAAGACCCACTGAAAGATACTAGATGGAAGGGAAGGGAAGGGAGTTGAGGTCCGGCCACCATGCTGGTGGGGATGTGCAGCCAGTGGACTTTGGGTTTAACTATAATGTGACCTCATTTGTACCCACAACCTGGTGAGGCCCGGAGGGAACATGGACGTGGGTCGGGGACATTCAAGCAACATTTTAAGTACTGCATATGGACTATATATGGACAAGAGGAAACCCAGAGGAGAGTGGCCTCCCTGGACAAAGCGTCCAGAGGGCCAAGGAAAATACTCAGCGACACCCTCAGAGCTGGGCCTGAAAGGATGAATGAGCCTCAGCCAAGTGGACCGAGAGAAGCAATCCAGGCACACAGGTATATAGGGCAGGCGCCTTCTGTGATCTGGAAACTGTGGCTGGAACCTGGAATCTGAGGCTGGAGGGGCAGATGGTGTCACACTGGGGAGAGCTGCATACATCAGCTTAGAAGCGTAGACCTTGTCTCCTAGCTGGTGAAGAGCCCAGAGAATTCTAATCATCCTAATAGATGGAAAGATCCATCTGGCAGCTGTGTGCCACTGTTGCCAGTTAGGGGGAAGACCTTGATGAGATCAAGAATCTCTCCTTGCCACTTGCGCCACATCCTGCCTTTGGAGGACAGGTGAGAAGTGGGTTTCTATTGAATCACTGACCACTCACTGTTTCTCCACAGCGGACAGGGAAGGAGTTGTCCACGGTCTCTATTGCAGTATCCACTGCTCACTCCCATAAAAACAAAGGGATATCTTTCAGTATACAGACAGTGCAAAAACCCTGCCTTGCAAATGGGGCCTAACCTTTTGCTATAGTTTGGATGTGTGTCCCCTCCAAGTCTCACGTTGAAACTTGATCCCCGGTGTTGGGGCTGGGGCCCTGTGGGAGGCGTTTTGGTCATGGGGGTGGAGCCCTCATGAACAGATTAGTCCCTTCCCTGGGGTGGGGGGGTTGAGTGAGATCTCACTACTAGTTCCCACAAGAGCTGGTTGTTAAAGAATGTGGCAACTCCTCCCCCCACCACCTTCCTCCCTCAGCTCCTCTTCACCTTCCACCAGGGGTAAAAGCAGCCTGTGTGGCCCTCACCAGGAGCAGGTGCCCAATCTCGAACTTTTCCAGACTTCAGAATCGTGAGCCAAATAATAAGCCTTTTTTCTTTATAAAAGAAAATTATCCTATATTCTCTATATTATCCATCCTCAGGTATTCCTTGATAGCAACACTAAGCAGTCTAAGACAACTTCTGTCTCAACTAATAAAATAGCTATCTCTACAGCCAAGGGTGAAAGAAAAGGAGCTAAGCTTTGGACCACGAGGACCTGCATGCCAGGTGGGGGGAAGTGAGGGTTCCTCTTCCCGCTCTCTGGCTCACTTTGACCTTCCTCCGATGGTCAAACCCACTTCTCTCATCCCCCAGCACAATTCCAATCACCGATTGGGGCAACCTGCCACCTCCTCCTCCCAGTTGTCTGCAAGAAAGCATCATGGAGTCCCTGGGCTCATTGATTCAATAACCATTTCTGTACTACACTTACTCAGACCAGGAAAAAAACCCTCTTTCACTGTGAGAAGAGACAGCCATGCAGACACCATGGCTGAGAGAGTGAGTGTCAGAGAGAAGCACTGTTTATTCGACTGGCTAGATTAGGGAGTGCCAGACAGCTATTAGAACAAAAATCAGGCTTTTGGGCACTATGTCTATTTATGTCATGGTGAGCCTCCACAGAGAGCTCAGATAATGCTTGTTATCATCACCCACACTAGACAAATGTTTGGATAAATAAAGATGTTGTATGAAATTCCCTATCTGTTGCTTCAATACAAATTGACATGAAATGGAACACTAGTGGATTGTGTTCCACTTCATGGCTGTGTGGCTTCCACGGCCAAGGAAAGGAGAAGAGGGCTTTCTGGGACTGGGAATCTGTGTCAGAACCTGTCTGCTTAATCCGCTGCCCTTGCTTTGCCTCTTCTGTGTGCACACACCAGGTCTACCAGGTCCATCCCAAGCTTATGATTCGCTGCACACTGGGTAATCTAATCCTTGAGTGGTTGCTGAAATTGCTCACCTGGACCCACTGTTTAATCAAAATAGACTCATCTACATACACAGGTCAGAGACCAACACAAGTGAGCCTTAGGCATGCCAGTCCCATTGGCAGTCTCCTTTTCTTTATTCTTTTCTTTTCTTTTTTCTTTTCCTTTCCTTTTCTTCTTTTCTTTTCTTTCTTTCTTTCTTTTCTTTCCATCTTTCTTTTTTTTTTTCTTTTTTTGAGACTGAGTCTTGTTTTTTCACCCTGGGTGGAGTACAGTGATGTCATCGCAGCTCACTGCAACTTCAAACTCCTGGGCTCAAGCAATCCTCTTGCCTCAGACTCCCAAGTAGCTGGGACTACAGTTGCACACCACGATGCCTGTCTAATTTTTCTACTTTTTAGTAGAGATGGGGTCTCAAACTCCGGAACTTAAGCAATCCTCCCACCTTGGCCACCCAGAGTGCTAGAAGGCAACCACTTTCTTCTACCTGGCTCTGATTCCTTGTCTAACTTGGTGTCTAACCCACTTGAGACCCTTTGGGCTTCCTGTCTTGTTCCCAGACCCTAGTAGAATATTATCTACTTCTATTTCCTTGCTTTTGACTGTCGGCACTGGGCTGGTACTACCCCTGGACCTCCCTTTTGACCACATTCCAGCATAAGGGCACCAGTAGGGCCCCTCCCTCCACAATACTGCACAAGTTCTAGTTTCCTACATGGAGGGTTGGACAAAAATGCCAGATAAGTCAGTTGTTATAACTCATAAGGGTGGTTATGGGCCCTCCCTAGAACCCCACCTCATTCAGATATCCAACTACATCAAAGAACCAGAAGTGGCCTGCCCATTTTACCAGCTGGGCTACATAGACTCATGAGTCACCTAAGGAGAGTACGCCTTTTGAAAAACAGCTGCAAACAGACCTGGCACAAACAATTGTTCCTGCTAGGAGATTCCCTATTCATAGTTTGAGCCGTTATGTATAGTTGTCCACACTAGGGTGGACTTAGCACCTAGTAGTCACCTTTTATCTCTCCCAAATCATCCTGCTTTTGAAGCTAGGAGCCCAGTACTACTCAGAGGATTTGGAATGGAGTTGATGAATTAGTTAGGTCCAAACTCAAACTAGCTTAAGCAAATAAAATATTGCATTAGATGGATATTAGGTGTGTTTATAAGATTCAAGGGAGAATCAAAGAATCCAATCTTCGGAAAGGTTTGAATACAGCTGGACCCCACAGACAACCCAGGGGCCCCATCTCTGCCCTTCTCTGCTTCTCCCTACAGAAGGTCAAGTTCCTGTTCTTCTCTGAAGTTCAGCTTTCTCCTCATGGCGCCAAACCTGGCCACCAGCAGCTGCTGACTATTTCATCTTGTGGCTTCACCCACTGTAGAGAGGACCTCTACCCCACTCTCCTCCAGTCTGTCATCCTAAATGCTCAGAAAGAGCCCGTTGGTCCACTTTGTAATATGGCTGCTTCCACTGCGGCCCCTTGATGGGAGGGGTGCAGCATGGCATGGCAGACCCCAAAGAAGGGAGCAGTGACAACCGATCAGAATAGGTCAGGGCCACCACCTCACCTCGTGCCTGAGTCCTGCCATGTCCCGACCCGCGGGACCTTCTGTTACTCGCGGGGGTCAAGGGGGACCATGCCTGAAAGAGACGGGCGAGAGAAAGGAACGAGACCAAGCAAATGGTTGTCAAGGTCTACTTTACTTAGATTCTCAATTGGTTTTATAAGCATACAGAAACAAAGAAGTAGGGAGGGGTAGCGGGGGAGGGTTAGGGTTAATCAGTCCCAATCAGCGTCTTATCGGTGCCTACTTGACTCCACCCTGGCGGGTGGTCGGGAACAATTGCATCTAGCACACCCTGGAGCATTCTTCGCTGGAGGGTGGGGTGCTATGTTTGTCCTGGAATTTTCCATGGCGAAACCCGTGCATAGGACAGGTCATTTGGGTGTTGAGGGTCTTGGCTTCCAACACTGCCAATCCCAGCCTCATGCAGGAAAACAAGAATGTCCCTGTTGTGTCTCAGCCACGTCAAAAGATGGAGGCTGCAGCCTAGCTGAGGCAAGCCACCTTGGGAATCCTCGCCGATGATTGGCTTGTAATACCAAGGATTCCTTTTCTGTCGCTATGTGATGAAGAAAAAAATTTGAGCTGCCTAATCTCAAGAGTCCCCTGTATCTTAGAAGAAACGCTTTGTTCTGTGTTCTGGATGAGGCCAGTCCTCAAGAAAAGACAAAATATAGAGAGGTTAAGCTCACAGGATCTGGAGTTAATTTAGGGCTGAGTTCAAATTTCTGCTCCAACATTTGTAGCCATGTGACATACAGCCTCAGTTTTCCCATCTGTAAATAAGGATAGTTGACAGCCACCTCCAGGTGTGGTGTGAGGATGATTTGAGGTGATGTAACAGAGAATGGCCTGAAAAAAACAGCAAATATATTTTCTGTCTGTTTAAAACTTCCTCCTCTCTTTTTGAGAACTGGAACCTGCCTCCCTGCCTCAGGGAGACAGCCTTTTGTTCTTGCATCCCTGGCCTGTGCCAGCCCCCCAGGTGGGCCCAGGTGGGCCCAGGTGGGGCTTTGTCTTTGGCAGACATGGGACATTGTTAACCACAATAGCCTAGAACCGAAGGGCCCTTTAAAAGCTCTATATTTCTGCTAATGTCCAGGAAATTTGGATTTTGAGATGCAAAGTTCTGCCATTTTTCCTCCTTTGCTGGCAAAGTAATAAAACTTCTCTTTCTTTCTCTTTAAACCATTTGTTCATGTTCTTCTGATGGGGCCTGGAGAGCAAGTGCTGAGCTTTCAGAAACAGTGATGCATGAAGAGCAGTTGGTATGGTCCCCGGCACACAGAACAGTCTATCCATGACACTGGATAGACTGAGTCTTCAGTGACATCCTCTGCCGCTTTCTGATGTCCTCACCGTTTCCCCTCCCGACACTCCCAGGGTATCCAGGACTCTGCCTCCAGGTTTGCTCCTCACTTGTTCCTTTGTCATATGATTTCCCAAGGGATCTTCATGAAACATACATTCCCACCCCAACCGGAAATCATTCATGCCTCATTAAAATAGTCAGGATAAGTTGAACTCCCTAGCACGGGCCCAAGGCCACTCTCAGTTTGGACCCTGCCTGCCTCTCCCACCTTACATGATTTCCTTTCAGAGCTAACCATGCTAGATCACCTGCTATTTCCCAGGTATGTCACGCGCGTTTACTACAGTGGAGTCTGCAAATGCTGTCCCCTCTTCTGGAAAGCCCTTCCCCTACATAGCTCCAACTAGCCAAACTAGTTTTCCAGATTTGTGTGATAAGGAGATTCCTGGAAACTCTGGCTGAGCCCAGCCCCCATTCTGAGTCAGACATGCTTCACCTGGCTGCATTCGTGTTCATGTGTGCCTCTGTCAAAGTCCTTGTCACACTGTATTTGCCTGTTCGTCTTTGCTATTAAATTCTGAGTTTCTTAAGAACAAGACTGCATTTCCAGCACCAAGCACAGAAGCTGGCGTAAAAGAAATGTTCAGTGATTGCCTGAAACATCAATGAGCGTATCTGTAAAACCATGTGTACTGGGAGGGATGAGGATAAAACGTACAGTCCTTTTCCCCTTGCAGCTAAGTGAGCCAGCTGGGCACACAACCGATGACCTTGCCCGTGACAATCCAACTGGCACTTTCAGCTGCTCCACAGGAAACAGAATCCACTACTGCATATAAAATGCTGGATTTTAAATCTAGAAGCCTACCTGCAAAGTCTTTTTCTTATGACCTTGGTCAAAATCCTTAATCTTATTTTCCTTGCCTATAATTTATTAATATATTATTTATATATATTAATATAAGTGTATAATGCTTGGCTATAGAAAATAAAGAAAATGATGCCTATAAAAGAAAAAAGTATATTGATTTTTTTTCTGTGTTGCATTGTCATGGTTATTATTGAGAAAATGATGACTATCCCAATCTCTAAGCCAAAGCTAGTTCTTGTTCCTGAATATCATCAAATCATCATCTGTTACAAGATAATGCTGGTCACAGTTTGTGTCTTTCTTGTGTTTGGGTGTTGCATCTTGAGTGGAGGCCTGGGTCTTTCGAGTACGTTTACAACTCTCGTGACTTTTTACAGTATTCACTGGAGCCTGACTGTGGCCCAGCAATGTCCTCAGAGGCCATGCTGTGGGACCAGGTCACATGCAAAACTCCTATAATGAGCTCTTGCTGGCACAGCCAGCAAAAAACAACTCTTGGATACGACCTAATCTGTCCTTATACAGATCTCTGTGCTTTCACAGGTCAGCCTCTAGTGAGATGAGAAATGTAAAGGAAAAGCTGAAATTAGCTATGAGAATAAGGGTTGCATTACTCATCTGTAAGGATTATATGTTGGGTTTTAAGGATACATATATGTTTAATTGCTAGGTTTCTTCCTGTTTATAATTATTAATAAGTTGCAGAGGGACTTGTGATAATTATCATCTGAGAATACCACTCAGATAGTGCATAACTCTAAGGAGGTGGACTAATTCCTAAAGGCAGGAGACATTGAGCAGGCATGTCAAAGCATGCAGCATATAAAATATCAAGGTAACCATGAGCAATAAAGCCATAAACACATCTAAGAGGTTCCAATGACCCAGCCCAGGAAGGAGAAACCACAGCCTCATAGGATTTGCATAGTCCTAGACTTTACTAACTCCTAACTGTTACTAATAGTCCAATTTGTGGTTAGTGTTTCCTAGATAACCAGCATATGAAACCCTGAATGTAAACCTAAGGCAGAGTGGAAGTCAGAAAGCCTTCGTTCATTGCACAAACATTTAGGAGGCACTCACTGAATACCTGGCACAGCAGCCAATCTATCAAGATAAATTCCCGACCCAAGGGGGAGGTAGATGTGTAGATGAATAACATGATAACGGCAGTATTCCAGGTAGGCACAGAGTACCAGGACAACCCAGAGAAAGGAGAGGCTAATTCTGCCTGGGAACGCTGGAAAGGATATGTTTGAGGATGTGGCTTTTAAACTAAGTCTTGAGAGGCTCCTCTGGCTGAGAAGTGAGGAAAGGCCATTCCAGGCGAAAGAGAAAAGCAAGAGCTGTTGAGTCCCTGCCCCCCGGGAGCCAAAGCGGGCCCCTTCAAGGCAAGCTGGCCGGAAACCTTAAAGCCAAGCTGAACAGCAGCGGGGAGAGCCAGAAAGGAGTGCTGGCCAAGCCCTTTAGAGAGCTGGGAGGTCAACAGGGACAAAGTCTAGGTCAGACGGCGACAGAGTCAAAGGGTCAGAGTGGGCAGAACAGGAACAGACAGGAGAGCTGGAGGAGATGGAGGCTCCTGTTTATTGGCGGCAGCCACTTTGTGAGAGAGTTTCGTTTAAAAGTGCAGGGCCAAGGCCGGGTATCTTGGCTCACGCCTGTAATCCCAGCACTTTGGGAAGCCAAGACGGGAGGATTGCTTGAGGCCAGGAGCTTGAGACCAGCCTGGGCAATATAGCGAGACCCTGTCTAAACAAACAAAAAAAATTTTTTTAATTTAAAAATAAAAATAAAATAAATAAATAAATAAAAGTGCAGGGCCGAAGCAGACAAGTTTCAAGGCACAGAGGTGGATGTTTGGGGAGCAGTGCATATTCAGCAGAACAGGAGCGAGGGTTCTTGGGGAAGTGGGAGCAGGAAGAGAGTTCAAAAAGTGGGACAGGAGCTAATCACGGAGGGTTCTTCCTGTTAGCTGAGAAACTGGGGCTTCATCTTGCAGTCAAGGAGAAACCATTATGGTACTTTAAGCTGGCAGTGACACAGAATTACATTTTAGAAAGAGCACTCTGGCAGCACTTTGGAAGCCAAACCAGAGTAGCCTTCCCAAAGGATGGTGAACACCCCACCTGTGTCAGAACACCCTGGATGCTTATTTTAAATGAATAAGCATCATTTAGCTTTACTCTAGACCTACTGAATTTGAATTCCATGGGGGACCTAGGAATCTGCATTTTTAACTAACCACTCCCTGGTCATTTGGGAGCACGCTAGAGTCTGCAAACAGTTGGATTCTGGGAACAGAAATCAAAGAAGCAGGAGATTGCAGTTGTCTGGGCAGGAGAAGACAGGGCTTGCACTTCGTAGAAGATGTAGTAAAGAAGCATGTCAGCAAAGTCCCCGTCACACAAGGTAAGTACTGACCCAATGCGTAAATGAATGAATGGAATGTAACTAGGTTTTACAGACTGATGGGACAGAGAGAGAGGTCCACTCCAGAGTATTAGGCAGAACCATATGAAATTGCCATTTTTGTGGATCATGACTGGATGAATATTGGCAATTCATACAGTTTGATTTAATGATGAAATCAACAAAAGCTACACCATTACCATTTGAGCTCTATCAGTGTAATGATTATAAAGTCTTAACGTCACACATTCTTCACGACCAATGGTGAGTGGCTTCAAAGGATGACTAGAAGGGCTTCTATAACCTCTATGACCATCTGTAGGGCATTTGAGGGATCTGAGGCTGATCAGGGAAGATTTGCCCACTGGAGCAATAACACACGAGCTTAACTGAGCAGCTCTTAGTGTTACATTCATACCAATAGGTCTCAGCCTGAGCCATGAAATAAACCACCCAGGGGCCAATGAGCAGAGGCCACCTTTGGCTCCTTTATATAACACAGTGCTGGCCTGAGTGACCTTGGCTCGGTTCCTTCCGCTCTGCTCTGTTTTCTGTGGCAGGAAGGCTCCATGGTGGCTCGAGATGACTTGCTGTGTTTGGCCAATGGGAGGCACTGGCAGAACATTGGCCAGCAGGAGAAAGGGAGAAGCTGGAGCTTTTTCACTCTCTGTTCTGCCTTGGATGCATTTATAGCCATGGCCAGCCCTGTATTTCATAGGACTCTAGCCCCTGGGCTAGAGTGGAACCTACCTCCACCCTCCCACTGTCCCTCTAGTGGCATCTAGCTACAGCAATCTGCGAGTTTCTCAGTCTCATCCATCACCTGTATAACAAGTCCCCTCTATTAAATTTCTTCTATTTAAATACTCTGGGCCGGGCGCGGTGGCTCACGCCTGTAATCCTAGCACTCTGAAAGGCCAAGGCGGGCGGATTGCTTGAGGTCAGGAGTTCGAGACCAGCCTGAGCAAGAGCAAGACCCCGTCTCTACTATAAATAGAAAGAAATTAATTGGCCAACTAATATATATAGAAAAAAATTAGCTGGGCATGGTGGCGTGTGCCTGTAGTGCCAGCTACTCGGGAGGCTGAGGCAGGAGGATTGCTTGAGCCCAGGAGTTTGAGGTTGCTGTGAGCTAGGCCGACACCACGGCACTCACTCTAGCCTGTGCAACAAAGTGAGACTCTGTCTCAAAAAAAAAATTTTTTTTAAATAAATAAATAAATAAATACTCTGGGTGATTTCTGATTAGCTGGTTAGACCCTGGCTGACACAATCTTTTTGCTCTCCCCAGGTCTCAAAATCATGATAATAATAGGGACAGTCTTTAACATAGACAAGTGATATTGTCACAGTCTTATCTATAAAAACATTTTACCTATCTAAAGAATACAATCTAAGGAATGGGGTGTTTTCAGCCTACAGTGAAAGCCCCCAGCCTGTGTACCCTTCCCTCTACCCCTAAGCCCTTCTGTCATGAAATCCTGAAGCCACCCGTCAAAGCAATCGCCCTTCACTTTAAGAGGCAGCCCGTGACAGCACATGGGCACTGCAGGGAAACGGCTGAGGCCACCTCCAACCTAGCAAAGACAAAGTCGAGATTCCGAGTGGGAGCCCGGCTCTCCCAGACTGTAGTACATCAACAGTTATATTTAATACATTTCACCCTCCTCAGAGAACTCCCTGACTCCTTAGCTTGGCCAGCCTTAGTCATCCAAGATCCACTTTTATACTTCCTAAGACAAAGAAAAATAATAAGATTTGGATATGTTCATCTCAGTATCCCACAAAAAATGTCTACCTACAACAGTGCAATAAATGTTGAATTTGAAAAAAAAAAGTCACAAGAGCATATTCAACCTCTCTGAATGATTTTTATAAAATAAGGGCAGAGCATGCTCTGCAATGCTTAGCCCACTGCACCCCGACTGCATGTTAGAATCGCCTCGTGAGCTTTGCGAGGTCATGAAAGCCTGGACCCCACCCTAGACCAATGAAATCAGAATTTTGGAAGAAGGCAGCAGTCCTGGAATCTGTGTATTTCCAAAACTTCCCCAACCAGGATTCTAATGTGCAACTAGGGTGAAGAGTCGATAAACCTCAACAATGGAGATAACTGAGAAAAGAAAGGGATTTTGTGACCTTTCCCTCGTCATCGCGGAGAATACAACACAGCAGAAATGGGAACACGCAGCGACTGGGGGATTGCAAAGACTCAACACTGGATTTCAAGGCATCTAATCTTCCAGACCCAGTTTAATATCTTTTAAAGACAGTGTGTTTTCGTGTGTTCCCAAAGTGCCAAGCTTTCAAGAAAGCCCTATCTTTTTGTTATTCTTGTGTGGAAACCAGGACAACAGATGGCAGGGCAATGGATTGTGTCTGCTCGAGCTAGAGTTGCTTTTATTTGTGAGACACCAAATTCATGTCAACTGTGGGGACGGGCTGACGCGATTCATCTCAAGTGGAAATGGAGGCATCGTGGGTCTGTCTTTGCTCATTACCGTGAGACAAAGGCTCACCTAGGTCCAGGACACGGTGGGCTGCCGTTGACAGAAACTGTTTGCAGGGGCTGCAAGAGGTCGCTCTTGTTCTCAGTGACAAGTGTTGGAATAATCTCCAGATGCCCAAGCAGAAGCCTGAACTTCACAGCAACAAAGGTTCCCATCCACCATCCCGCTCCTCCAGATCAATCAGCAAAGTACAAGGGAGGTACCGTTTGTATTTGTTTCTTTATTTACTGTTAATGTTTTAATTGCATACTCCTACCCGTGCTCTCCAAAGTGCAGCGTGACATCTCGAAAAGAAAACGCAATGGGTGCAGCCCATTCGTTCCTGAAAGAAATCATCTCCAGGGATAAGAGCCCGACCCAGCCCATGTCTTTTGGCGACCCCTCTTCAGGGCGGCAGTGTGACACACCGAGCCATCCGGCAGAGGCCGTGGCTGCCGGAACTGCTCCTAGCTCCTGGCAAGGCTGGCTTACAGAAAACCCCCACCGCAGGGGGAAGGGAGAGCAGAAGGAGGAGCCAAAGAAGAACAAGAAAGGCTGAATGACAAGTGTTCATTCCCCGCAGCACCTTGCAAGGTCAAGAGCAGAACCAAGCCTCGAAGGCCAGGCACCCACTGCCCCGCGCTGACCCGGGAGTGGGAACGCCGGGGGACATTTCAAGAAGGGTCAGTGCTGTGAAATGGGTATTAGAAATCTTCTGGTTCGGAACTCCCAATTTACAAATGAGAAAACAAGGCCAGAGGAAAAACTGATTTGCCCAAGATGGTGAAATGAATCAGGCCAGTGTCTGGAAATTTGGGTCTTCCAATTCTCAGACCCATCCACTTTGTATTCTGGACAAATTGGTCGGGCGTATTTTAATAGCCCGCCAGGTGATGGCCGCTGAGAGCGCCCCTGTGCAGCTTGGCACAGCGGTCTGTTCCCTTCTGCTCCTTAATGAGCCGAGCCCTGTGCAAGGGGCTGGAGCTGTGAACATGAACTCACCTGCTTCTTACCCTAAATTCAGAAGGGCATTCTGTGAGGAGCTCATTCCAACAGCAGAGTGATAAGAGTAACAATATAAATATAAATAAGTAATAGCAGTGATTAACTCAATAGGGGAAGGTTGAGAGAGGAGGTATTTGAGTCCATGCTTAAAGGACAAATAGGAGTTTGTTGAGAGGACAGGGGACAGAAGGGTTTCCCAGAGAAAAGGAACAGCAAGTGCAAAGGCCTGAGGCATGAAGTAATATGGCACGAGTGCGGTTGGGTTCATCTAAGGCAGGGTGCGAGGTGGAAACGGTGGGTACAGAGCTAGGGAGGAGGGAAGGGCTGGATCACCAAGGCCCTTAGAACCGAAGCCATTCTAAGGGTCTGGGATTATCCTGAAATGATGGTAAACCACTGAAATATGCTATGAAGAAAAATGACAAAGTAAAACCTGTAATTTAGGAAAATAACCCTAATGGTGATGTGGATAATGAAATGGAAGGGGAAGAAGTCAGAGGCAGGGAGGCCGGTTGAGCTGGTGAGGGCCCGCATGAGCCAAGCAGCAACGAGGGCTGAGAGCAGCAGACAGATGAGACCTGGGTTCTGAGCTCTGCCCCCGCGTCGTTGCATTTAGAAGGTGGAACTGCTAGGGCGAGAGGGTTGATTGGCCAAGGGGTGGAAAGGTCTGACTCTACCCTAACTTCTCCCTATTTCCCTTCATATATTTTGAACTGAGCAACTCACTCCCCACTTCCCTCAAAAATCTGGTTTCTTAATGAAAGAAGGAGTAAAGTTCAGCAAGTTCATGCTCCATGTTCTCAAGGGTAAGAGGCATCTTGCCTCCTGAGAATAGTCTTCTCATCTGCACAAAAACTCTGCTGAAAGTCGCCTGCTCTGGGAAGGGGTCCTTGGCGCCTACAGACATGGGTGTGTCCCCATAGCACTTTTGTATTCCTCTGTCAGCACTGAGAGGACTGTTCCACACTGTCAGTATTTATTGCTTTACACATGTCTCCCCACTCACCCGCCCCCACGCCCCTCCCACTGGGTACGCTCTCCTGCAAGACAGAGGCTCTGTCTTCTTATTCTGCCTACCGTCCGAACACAGTGCACAGAAAGACATTTGATAAGAGTTTGCTGAATGAATGAATGCTGACGGTTGAATTCATAAATTCTATTAAATGCTCTGTAATAACAATGAGGCTTACAGGATGCATGAATAAGGCACCTCGGATTTCACTGGCCAGCATCATTTGGGGCAAAAGGGTGGAGTGTTAAACTGAGGAACCACACCATGTAGTCTGAATGAGTCTGCGACACCACTTGAGAGATTCCTAGGATCACTACAAGGCTGAGAACTGCACTTTAGGAACTGCTTTTGGGGCATTCTCTCTGAGGAGCCTTTAAGCTGGGGGAGGAGGGAACCGGAAAGTAGGGTCAAGCCCGTCCTGCCCAGGAAAGTGAGGCTTGTCCTTGTCATCTGGGCGGTTCTCCCTAGCGCTAGCCCCTCTCCCTGGCCCCCTCAGGTCACTATTAATAACATGTTCCAGAAGCACCTTTTCCTCCAGGAATCTTGGGTCTTGGCTGGGTGTTACGAAGAGGGTTCTGATTAATGGATATGCTTAGGGTATGCACTGATGGCTGCCACATGAATCCTCGCAGAAGGTTACCTTTTTAAAGTACTGGGAGATTAACAGGAGTCTCAGATGCTGTAGCAATTTGAAGGGAAAAAAATGTTGGTCTCAGCAGCGTCCACCAGCTCCCTTTGCCATGAGGGATGCATATCTTATACATTCCGGCTCCCCGTGAGCCCTCCGCTCAGGCAAGGGAGGCCAGATCTTGAGTCTGAGCTGACAGCTGAGGGAAGAGACCTTGAATTAGCACAGCAGTCAGAATTGTGCTTGAGGGCAGCATTGCTGGAACTAAAAGGAACCACTTTATCTGGAGCAGTCTCTCTGCACATTCTTTTTCCCCTGTGGCAGCTGTGATGTTCAAGTTCAGGCTGTGTATACTTGGAGCTGAAGGGAGGGCAGGAGGGGGAGGAGAGAATGACGGGAAAGAGGACAGAAGGAAAGGCCCCTCCTAAACACACACGTATGTCAGAGTTTTAGCAGGTGCTTTGCTGGAACCAGATAGAATGAACACCTTGCAAACAGGCTGCATACCTCCCGAGAAACCTGAAGGGCGTCACCAGGCAGGGCCATTCCTCCTGAGGCTTTTGCTCTGCAGGAAGCTCTTGGCTGTTCTCCAGGAGATGGGTTTGCTACAGGAGAAGGTAAGCAGGTTGGGCGAGGCAGGACAGGTAGGGCCAGCCCCTCCCGTCTCTCTCGGGCAAGGCCAGACTTCAGGACTGTAGAAATGAGGTCTGGTAGGAATCTCGTAGCAGGAAAGCTGCTCTTCCTGGGAAACCTGCCAGATTTAAATCATCTAGTGGAATTATGGGGTGGAAGGCCAGCTCAACACCTTTAAGGCAGTTGCAAATAAAGGGTGCAAAGAAATCATGCTGAGGTCGAGTTTAAAAGAAGTTAATCAACATGAAAAACACAACATCTCCACCCGGAGTGTTTCTGTAGCACTTATTGCTCAGATGGGTGGACATGCTCTCTTCAGGATAGTGCTTGGAGGCCTCCACAATTTTTTTCCATCAGGCTGTTCAATCTGATTCTATTCCTGAAGGCCACACTCCTTTTGCCCTAGACCTTAAGTCTGACTGGCAGCATTACTGAACTGGGGCCTTGACATAGACTGTTTGAGTTTTCAGTAAAAAATACTACCATGTCTCCAGATTGTACTTCTTCCACTCTGACTTTAGCAGGAGCTTCTTACCTCTGTCTCTCTAGATCTGGCTGTAGAATCTTTCTACTTTGACATGAAATTCTTACAGACTCAGCCCCAGAGCATTCAGTGTCCACCTAAAGTCTCCAAAGGAGACTGTCCCCAGGGTAGGGTTTTGGCTGGACCCAAGGTCTTATCCAGAAGCTCCTCCTTTTTCAAGACCATGATCCATTAAAAAAAAAAAGCCCATTTCCAAATGTCCTTGAAGGCTTCCCCTAAGTGCCTCCCTCTGGATTAATTTGGCAAACAGTAACTCAGCACCCATTATGTGCCAGCCACTTAGCTGGGCACTGGGAATGCAAAAAGAATGACTGGACAGAGGAAACCAGATTTGAAGGTTCTTTTCTCTGCTAGGACTAGAGGACTGACCATAAAGTCTGACATTGGCCCTTAGAGACAGATTTAACCAGAAGCTCACAAACTGTTTATATCCTCGGATTTTTCTAGGCCTCACTTCCCACCTTCACTGTTGTTAGACTTCTGGGTGTTGTCCCAGAGACAACTGAGCCAAACTCTGTTGCAACTTTCTTCCTGGCACAAATACACACCTTTGAGCCTGGAAGAGAAGGTAGGCAAGAGGAGGAACCAGGCAGTGGGAAGGTCAAGTCACCCCATGCATTCTGCCTGTCATTTGGCACTGCCACCATCTGTTGGTTTGTTCCTCCCTCCAAAGCCTGCAACTTCAGCCTTCATGACCTGCCCTCTCCCTGCAGAAGGGGGTTAGGAATAAAAATTGTACTAAAACCAGCCTCTTGACCCACTTTTGAGGGTTTCCAGATGGATACAGCTGAAGCTATCCTGCAGCTGTGCCTTTAAGAAAATGATGCATGCAGCTGAGATCATCCTTCCCTGAGCTGCCATAGGGAAGATGTGGTCTTTGTTTCTGAACATTTTTCTCCAGTTGCCAGAGTCTGAAGACTTGGAGAGATTATTGCAAAACAGCTCACCTTCCCTCTTCCCCAAGGAACAGAGAAAGGTTGAGTGAAACATCAAAGTCTTTCTGAGTCATTATATTCAGAGCAAGAGGAACAAACAGGCATTTTTATTCCCTTCCTTCGCAGTTGGTTCCAATCTTCAGGTCCTCAGCCCCTGGGCCCCTGGCGTGGGGCACCACCGTTCTGGGCAGTTCCAGAGACCAACAACAGCCATTCAGCAGTAGTGTCTGAACTACAGATTTTTCTCCACTGCTCTTCATTGTGCCTGTGTTTGCAATAGTGAAAAGTTCGGCTACCCGGTCCTAATCCTCAGAACTTGGTCTTGGACCTGGTTATAAATCTCACTCCTGCAACTACAAGCAATGCAATCCTGAGCAAGTGACTTAATTTTTCTGAGTCAGTTTTCTCATCTGTAAAGTGAAGTTAATAACAGTATGCACTTCACAGAATTGATGTGACAAATTAAAGAGCACATTAAAATGTGTAGCACAGTGGTGCTCAACAAATGGCCCACCAATGTGTTGTCGGTCTGGGGTGCGTGGGGAGTAATATCCCTTTGACAGCCACTATCTATCGACCTGGAAGACTGGGAAGGAAACAATTTTGCCTATTGAAATCCCCACACCTCTTTCCCCTTTGTTCAGCACCTACTTCCTTATTTCTTGGTTGTCTACCTGCAGCTCCCACCAAATAGTAAAGCTCTTTAAGGACACGGATTAAGATCCAGTGGTCAGCAGGGTCTTTCTACATAGTGGACAGTCAGTAAATACCTATGGATGAATGCATGGATATTTTTTCAACTGACTAGTTGAATATGAGTTCTGATGCTTAGGAGTATCAGTACTTAGGAAATATATAATCCAAGGATAGGGAAACAGAGGCTTAATATTTACTAACATTGTCCCTTACCTGCCACCTCCTTCTCTGGAGGCCTTAAATCCTAAGTCTTTAGACCTTGCTGCTTTGCATGACTAGGTTAGACTGCACGTGAACATTTTGCAAAGCAAAAAAGATGCATCACGCCAATTTGCCTCTCAATTTCTGTTCCTCTCAAAAGGCTTTGAAGCCACAAAGTCCCCCAGCAATAGTCATATGCAAGGCAAACAAATTAAGGACCCTGGCTGGGAAGACAGCAAATGAGTCTCTGGAATGTAATCAAAGACATATCCAAGGGTCTGTCTTTCCCTCGGATTTCTTTCTGGCTCCCTGCCACAAGCTCTCAGGAAGTTTCTCTTGGTTAATGAGAGAAGAGACATTAAAATCTGGTTACAAATTGCTGCTGGGTACCAAAGGTCAGATTATGTACAGTGGTGTGTACAAGGCTTCACTCTTGATAACAAAAGTCTGTAATATAGAGTTTCTAAGGCACAGAGTCCCTCAGTAATAAAAATCTGCAAGGCCCAAACGACCCAGGAGCTATCTGCATTCCCTTCCGTCAGCATTCCAGAGAATGTCTCCTGTGCTTGTCCCTTCTGCTCTCTTAGGAACGGCAGTGGTGATGGGAGCTTGGGGAAGGCAAGTGGCAGAGGAGTGTGAGTGGGTTATTACAGTCCAGGGCGGGTGTGTAAAAAGAACAGTTTGCTTGACAAGGAAGCAAAGGCCCAGCCTGGGTGGTAATGACTCTGAGAGAATCAGGATCTCAGACAGACAATCCAGTGTGAGGCTGTGTGTTTGTTTCAGTAGAGCAGTAAGACGAGGGAAAGTCTCTCAGCGCCATCTGTAGATTTACTGCTTGTGGGAGAAAGACTCCAATACAAGGATGGGACTTCCTCTCTCATCGGCAGGGTGTCTGCCATCAGTAAGACCCTAAAGTCTATAAAGGAGGCTTCGCCTGCCCCAGAGCATGGCTGGGCGGTTGCCCTTCCCGTCACTGAAAGTCATTTCCTTTGGGAAGCCCTGCCCCGCTGACCTCGTCCAGCTTGGTGGCCCAGGTCACCTCGGGAAGCTCTTAACCCCCACCTGCCAGAATGTGAGGTACCCACATGACCCAGAGTTTCCCTCCAAATATTTCATTCATAGTCCCCACAAGTAGGCTTGTGCCCAACAGGTATGTTTGGTGGGGTCAAGGGGGACTTGGAAAGAATGGCCACAGGAGATATCTCTGTAATACCTACCAATCCCCTTTACCACGTCCCTCACCTCCGCCCTGCCCCGCTTCTCAGCGAGGCCTTCTCAGATACGCTAATTCAAAGAGATGCTTGCCCATTCCTTTCAGGACTTCCTACCTCCTAACCCTTCTTTATGCTTCTCCCAGCTCTAGCCAACCACTAATCTACTTTCTGTCCCTAGAGAGTTACCTTCTCTGGACACCTTACGTAAGTGGAATCATACGATATGTGGTCCTTTGTGGCTGACTTCTTTCACTTAGCATTATATTTTCAAGGTTTGTTGACACTGTTGCATGTAACAGTACTTGATTCCTTTCTATGGCTAAATAACATTCCGTGGTATGGATATGCCACATTTTGTTTGTCCATTAGTCAGGTGATGGACATGTGGTTGTTTCTACCTTTTGGCTATGTGAATAATGCTGCTGTGAGCATTTGTGTACAAGTTTTTGTATGGACATACGTTTTCATTTATTTGGGGAGTATACCTAGGAGTGGAATTGCTGGATTATATGGTAATTCTGTATTTAACCATTTGAGGAATTGCTAGATTGTTTTCCCATTAATTTCTAATAGTGAAATCTTATAGTCTCCATTTCACATAAGAAAGGTTAACAAAGTTGCCCGTGGTCACAAAGCTAAATACACATCACATCAGGTATTCAAACTTCTAGCCTACACTTACTCCACCATACTGACTGCCTTCTTCTATTGGTTATGTCTGCTTTCCTTTTTTTTTTTTTTTTTTTGAGACAGTGTCTCACTCTGTCACCTAGGCTAGAGTGCTGTGGCATAAGCTTAGCTCACAGCAACCTCCAACTCCTGGGCTCAAGCCATCCTCCTGCCTCAGCTTCCCGAGTAGCTGGGACTACAGGTGCATGCCACCATGCCCAGCTAATTTTTTAGTAGAGATGGGGTCTCACTCTTGCTTATGCTGGTCTTGAACTCCTGACCTCAATCAATCCTCCCACCTCGGCCTCCCAGAGTGCTAGTTTCACAGGCATGAGTCGGAATCACTGCGCCCGGCCGGCTTTCCTATTCTTTATTATCTACAGCCTCATGTATATTTACACTGTATACTTTAAAATGGTTCATTGTATTTATAAGGATTTCACCTCAAAGAAAATGTCCCTTCACCCTAAACTTGTTTTGCTCTCTCTATTCTCTTCCCTTCAGCCTTGACCAAAACCTGGCCTTCCGTGGACAGAACACACTATATCACCTGATACACTTTCTCCACATCTTCTTTTGCCCCTTCTCCCCATGCAGTAGAAGTTTCTTAATACCAACTCCATGAACCTCCCGAAGAGTTCTGTGAGCTCCTTGAAAATATCTGTGAAACTTTAAAAGTTGAACATAGCAATAAAAATATTTTAAAGTGGTCTGTGATCTCCAAAATCATAAGGTAAAGCACTTATGTAAAAAAGAGGGGAAGTTGATGTATATCGTGTGCATGTGCATAGAATATATCTAGAGCGGTGGCTCTCAAGTTTCAGTATGCTTCGGTATCACTCAGAGGGCTTGTTCAAACACAGCTTTCTGGGCCGTGTGCCCAAGGTTTCTTCTTCAGTAAATCTGGGTGGGGCCTGATAATTTGCATTTCTAACAAGTTCCCAGGTGATTATTTTGCTGCTGGTGCAGGGACTAGACTGCTCTTGTGAGACATAAAAACTGTTACTATGATTACCTCCAGGAAGGGGACCTTGTTGGCTGGAGATACGGGAGGAATTTTCACTGTGCACCCTTTCGTTCCTTCTGAGTTTCTTTCTCTGTGAATATATCACCTACTCAGAAACAAACTTGAAATTGGAGGGGAAAAAAAAAGGAAAAGAAAAACATCACTGCCCTAACACTGCCCACCTCACTCACCCTCCCCAGAAGGGAGAAAGGCCAGTTTTCTTTACATTCCCACTGACTCTTCTAGAAGGTCACCCTCCTCACTCTCTCTCTGCTTCTCATGTATACGCTGTACTTCCACTCTCTAGGTTAGTTTATTCCAAGAACCTCTGCTGCTTTGTATCACAACCCATTTCTACTTTCCAAGAGGAGTCCTACTTGTGTTCACATTTTTTCCTCTCGGAGAGAAAAACCACGGCGCCTGACACATGCTCGTCTCAGACGGTGACTTAGCTCTGCCCACAATGCTGCTCTCCTCTTGTTGGAGCTGAGGCTGCTGCCCACGACGGCACAGCTTCTCCAGTGCCCCCGAGCCCGTCCCCACCCGCTCCTGCCCTCCCACCCTCAGCCCCCGTTCCAGCTGTGCCAGGAAAGCCACGGCTGTTAAGCACACCCCACGTTTCCTCTCTGCCCCCCTGTCCTCCTCAACACGTCCCTCGCCTCCTAAGCGGTCCCCGTTCCCTCCTCGCTCCCAGGAGCAGAGTGTGCCCAGCCTTGGGTCACACCGTCGTCCACCGGGACTGCTGGTGCTCCCGCTCACATCCCGGCCAGGCATCCTCAAGGGGTCTCCAGGGTCTTTAGTCCCTCATGTTTTTCCCTTTCTCTCCTTTTGCCAAGAGACATGCACAGATGTCCATTTTAAAAATTCTTCACATGACCTCGCTGGTCAAGTATTCTGTTTGTCTTTCATCTTTACAGAGAAATTTGCCAAAAAAGCACCTTCACTTTCTCAACCCACAGTCTCTCCACAACGGTCCGCTATCTGGCTGCTACTCCTGGCACTCTACAAAAATGACTTTTTCAAAGGTCACCAGTGACTTTGTAATTGCCGTATCCCAAGGCTTTTTCTCAGTTTCTAGAAACTTCTGTCCCATTTTATCACCTCTTAACATGCCTGCTCCCTCTGTCATCACCCATACTGTCTCCTCTCTCACCTTTCCGAAAGACCTGGCTTTGGCTCCTACTTGCTCCCCATCCTCCTCTCCACAGACTTGCTTTTGGTGACTGTCCACTCTCAGTGCTTCAGTATTTAAACGTGTGGTTGCCAAATCTCTGTCTCCAGCTTCTGTGTGACCTCAAGCAAATGACCTCGCTGAGCCTCAATTTCATCATCTATAAGTCACCTGTTTGACACCCACATTGAGGTATTCCAATGCCACCTCAGAATTATTATGTTTCACACTGAATCATCTTCTTCTCTCCCCAGACAACTCCTCCTTCTCCTAACTGTTCTATTTTTTCTCGAGGTACCTGCATTGGTTAGTTAGGCTAAATTAATCTGCTGTCACAAAGAAGTCCCAAATCTCAGTGGTTCGCAATAACAAAGGTTTATTTTCCTATCATGCTGCGTATGCCCTGTAGATCAGCTCTCTTCCTTCTGGAAGCCTCACTGACAGAACGGCACCAATCTGAGACTTGGTGGCAGCTCATGGCAGAAGGACAAGAGACAGGGTGGTGAACCAATCTGTGGTTCTTCAAACTTCTAAGAAGGGGCACATTTTACATCTATTCACATTGCATTGGTCATAATCTTGTGGTGAAGCCTGATTTCATGAGGTGGGATATATATTCTTTCTAAGGGAAGGACCCTTGGAAAAGGGCAGCAGATTGTTTAAACTAATTGTTTAAGCAAAATTTTTAAACAATGATAAAATCTAGTAGAGCTAGTCCTCCAGTCACTAGGCTTCAACACACCTCTCTCTGACTTCTACCTCTCTCTGATTTCCACGACATTCACTGGCCCAGTATTATTTGTTTCTTCCTTCATGTTGTCTCTTTTTTTTTTTTTTTTTTTGAAATAGAGTCTCACTCTGTCACCTGGGCTAGAGTGTTATGGCATCAGCCCAGCTCACAGCAACCTCAAACTCCTGGGCTCAAGCAATCCTCCTGCCTCAGCCTCCCCAGTAGCTGGGACAACAGGTATGTACCACCACGTCCGGTTAATTTTTTCTATTTTTAGTAGAGAAGGGGTCTTGCTCTTGCTTATGCTGGTCTGAAACTCCTAGGCTCAAGCAATCCTCCTATCTCGGCCTCCCAGAGTGCTAGGATTATAGGTGTGAGCTACTGTGCCCGGTCTCACAGTATCTCTTGAATTCAATAGTTATATATGGTGTAACTTTGATCACAGTTATATTTTTTATAGCTGATTTTCCAACTCCAGTCTCTGTCATATTAGCACTCAGTATATTTTTGATTGTGTTATTCCACCACCCAAAAACTTTTAATAGCTCCCCACTGCCTTGGGAGCAAGATATAGATTCATGAGCCTGGGATTTAAAGTCCAGGCTTATCTGGGTGACCCTACACTACAGTGAATTTAATCTACTTGCCACTCCCCAAACACAGCTCGGCCACTTCCTCTCCCTGGAACTCCTCCCAATTTGTCAAAATGCTACTCACTTTACAAAGTCTATGTCAAATATTTGCGTATATTTTATTGCCCCTATTGGATTGTGTGTTTCTCAAAGACAAATAGAATGTAGTATGCATATTTGTGTTCCTCATAGAACCTTGCCCATGGTAGGGGAAGGGAAAAAAATTAGCATTAATTGAGTACCTCCTGCGTGCCAAAGTTAGTGGAAATCACTTTATATGTGTTATCTCACTAAATCCTAATAGCAACTCTTTTTAGGGATTGTTATTCAATCCATCGATGATAAAACTGAGGTTCAATGGAATTGATTTTCTCAAGATCACGAAGCTAGTTACTGGTAGAGCCCAAATTTGAACTTAAGAGCTACCTAATAACTACATTTGAGGAAGGAAGGAGCAAAGAATGATTTATACTCACAAAGAATAAATCACAAAAGAAATACAAAGGCCTAAAAAACACATTGGAAACTTCAGCATCATCAGCTTTCAAACAATGTTTTTTACTAATCAGATTAAAAGTTATTAAATATCCAGTAATATGTTGGCAAGGGTTGGGGAACAGGGACTTTTTGCACTATTGGTAGAAGGAAAAATCAAATCATCTCTAGAACACAATCTGACCTTAAAAATTGTGTAGAGCTTTTGACCTAATTAATTCCACTTCTAGAAATGTATCCTAAGGAAGCAGCAAGAGATGCATAAAAGCATTTACAATTAAGGATGTTCATCCCAGCATGAAAAACCAGAAACAAGGTAAATGTCCAACAAACACTGTTTATTAAATATACTGTGCTCACACCTATCATCGAACTCACCACAGCTATAAAAAGATACTAAGGACATGGGAATGTGCTCATGCTGTATTGAGTAATTATAATAAATCAAGTGACAAAACAGGACTGCAATATGATACAATATGTTTAGAAAATGATGAATATAAAATGACTCAAAGGGTAAACTCTAAAATGTTTAATAGTGTTTAACTCTGGGTGGAATGATTACAAGTGGATCTTATTTTCATTATGCTTGTAGATATTTTCAAACTTCACACTGAGTGTATATTACCTTTTTGATAAATGGGAGGGGGCACCTGTGTTGACATTAACTATGCTTCCTAGGATCAGAACAAGAAAGACCCCATCAGACATGAGGCCTTCCGAAGGAGAGTCCCCAGGGAATGTTGTCAACTGCCCACCCGCTGCGAAACCACACCCTCAGGCAACAGTGGGCAGTTGTGCAGGGGTGTAGGTGGCCTGTTAGGAGGCATCATGGTGGTGCCCCGCCCATGGCCAAGGCCCCAGGACAACCTCCAATATAAGAAGCCACCCACACTCGAGGCTGAGGGAGAAACACAGGTGCAGCTTCCAAGAGGAGGAGCTCACATATTCACCTCCTGGGATGCCGGGTGGTTTGTGGTTAACCCCACAGCCTGAGGAGCAGGGCAGGCGAGAACAGAGCACGGGAGTGAGTCATGATGGGAAAAAAAGTGTCATAATCAAGACAGACACTTAAGTGGAAACCCAGTGTAGGAGTTGGCAGAGATGAGGGCGGAGATGCAGCCTGACAAGGGCTGACTTTGAAAGAGAAGCAGTTTTTCAACCAGGGAACTGGACATTTTTAGGGTCAGATTGCCTTCTAGAGCTGATCCAATTTTTACTTCTACCAAAAGCAGGACTTTTAAGGTCTTAGGTAGCTGCTAGTTCACACAAAGCTATTAGTTTTTGGTTTAAAAAAAGAAACTAATTTTGATTATAAGAAAATGCTCAATCTGAAGAATATGTGTGGGATTCAGCCCTCGTGGTGAATTTAATACCTGCAAAGTCCCTTTCATTCTTCACATCCGTCTTCCAAGGTAGATGAGCAATGGCATGGTCCCCATGGGGCAGATGAAAAACAACAACAAACAACAAAAACACCTGAGGAATTAAAGTCAAGTTTCCACAGCTTGACCGTGTTGAAAGGTGACACTACAGACTCTATCTCCTTGAGCGATTTGCTGTTCAAGTGAAATTCTCAATCCCAAACTCTGCGGACAATATGGAAATATTGTCCTGGGAAGGCTGATGCTGTGGTTTGGAAGAAGGAGTGAGTGCAGGACTTGGAGCTGAATGAACTACCAACTACCTAACTCTCCAACTCTCCAACTACCATGAAAGTGCGAGTTCTAGAAGGAGAACCTGAAGGAGTTGATTACCCCTTGAGCTGCGGTTTCCTTGTATGTAAAGTGGCTGTCCCTCCTCCAGCACATGTTTATACACGCCAGACATGGTGCTAGGGACACACCAATGAGCCATTCCTGCCCTCAAAAGGATTGGCAAATTATGGTCCTTGGGCTGTCTTTGTACCCTGCACATTAAAAATATTTTTCATATTTTTAGGTTCATGAAAAGAAATAAAAAAGAAGGATATTTTGTAACTTATGAAAAATCATATAATTATTAGAATACAGTCACATTCATTAGTTTATACATTGTTTCTGGCTGCTTCCATGCTACAATGGCAGAGTGCAGCGGTTGTGGCAGAGACTATTCAGCCCACAAGGCCAAAAACATTTACTGTTTCACTCCTCACAGGAGAAAAAATTTGCTGACCTTTGGACTAAAGGAAGAAAAACAAGATAATTACAGACATGGAAAAGTTCAATGAAATTAAAAAGGTAGGGAGTGGCATTTCTCAAGCTGTCATAAAGGTGAAAAGTAAAGTGCTGAGACAACACTTCGTTAGCTCCCATAACTGGAGCGTTTCCAGGCCTCCCTGGGCTGTGGGTAGCGACCAGGTGAAAATAACAGGCGTGTCCAGGATGTCACTGATTCCTGCCCTCCAACCCCACTCAAGTCCAGACAGTGCTCGGGGCCTGGGAAGGACTCTCGTGTGCACTCAGGCTGCCCCCCGGGAATGCGCCTGTCTGCGGTGGGGTCCAGCAAGGACTACACTCCCTGCCATACCATCCTCACGCCCAGAGAGGTGCTCTGCTGCACAGGGTGTAAGGACAATGCCCCTCTCCTCCACCCAGTGTCCCTGGAGTTGCTTTAGAACCAAAGCAGACAGCTGGGGCCTCTGTCTCCCTGAGGTCCTGTGAAAATGGCTCCTTCAGTTCTTTCCTGCTGCCACCTGCCACTGGACTGGGAGAAGAAGTCAGAGAACGGTACTGCCTTTTATCTGTGCAAAACTCTTCCCCTCCTTCCTCTCCCCCACCATGGTCTACACCTTCTCCCTCTCCCATGCAAATGACTCGTGGATGCCCCTCTGGACTAAGGGAGCAGTGTACTTGGGCTTGGCAATCTGCCGTATAATCCACATGATGTAGTATTGTCGGCATTTCCTAGTCTACCTTCCAGTCTGCCACCCAACCTGCCTTTATCCTACCACAAATTGCCCACAAATACACAGTCAAGTATTTGCTGATTTGACTTGATGGAACCTGGAGCCCAGCAGTTCAGGCGTCATCTCTAGCCTCCCTTCCCCCACCCCACCCCCAGCCTTCTCCTGCTCCCACTCCCAGACTGGACCCAGGCAGGTCTGTTAGTGCAGCAGCCCCCTGCCCATCTCCAAGGCCCAGTGTGCTAGGGGAGCCCTGGGGTCTGGGAGGCACCACACAGCAGGATCAGGTCCCCAAAGGAGGCCCCTGCCTCTGATTGCCTACGGGGCCCACTGGCCTGCCCTGAGCAGCGGGCTGTGGCCCTGACATCCTGCCTGCCTCCAGCCGGTCTCTGCACAGGCTCTGGCTAGGGCATCATGCTGTGGAGCGTCCATTCCCCAGTGCCATGCATCTCCTGCACCAGGCCTGCCCCAGCAACCAGGCCCCACCACGGCCATTAGTGAACCTCACCTGAGCCTCGCATGCCCACTGGGCCTTGCACACTATGTGTCCAGGCTGGGCTAGCTCTTTTCATTGTTTCCCCTCATCTATGCGTTAGCCTCTTAAAATTTAAATTTAAAAAAAATTTAAATAAATTAATTTAAAAATGTTTTAAAAATAAAATTAAAAAAAATAAAAAATAATTAAAAATAAATTTTAAAAAATTTAAAAATAATTTTTTATTTAAAAATAAAAATTTAAAAAAAATTAAAATTTTAAAAAAATAAAATTTTTTAAAATTTTAAAAAAATAAAAAATAAACTTCAGCCACCTTCTTTAGCCCAGAAACTCTCCCCAGCTTGCATGAGAGAGGGATTAAGACTAGATCGACTGACCCTGCTGCTCCCATGGGTTTACTTTGGTCTTTCCCAGGCTGGCTGCCTCCCCACACCCTGAAGGACCTGGGCCACCAAGGTCCCAGCATGGCTCAAGACCCAAGCCCACTTAACCTCGATGGCCCCAGAGGTCATGGCTTGGCTCCAAGCTCCACCAGAGCAGAACAAACAGCAAGGAGAAAGGCAGAAGGGGTCACTGTTAACACGCATCACACCATCTCTCCATGGGATCAGAAATTGGGGTGGACCCAGTCTAACGGGAAAAGGCAGCCAGGGACCATTAGGTGGGAAGACGGAGGGTGGGGGTGGGAGGATAAGGGAGCAGTCCTGCTCCCTTCAGCAGGGCAATGTCTGTGTTCTTCATTCCTCTACCTTTTTAAAGAGTCAAGAAAGCAAAAACAAAGGGAGAGAAGAAAAGGTACACACGGGACTCCCAAGCAATTAGCCAAATCTTCCTGCCTTTATTGCTTCTACTCCCAAGCATGTAGATGTGTCCAGCTCCTCTGCTGTCTCTCTCTCCTTCCTAATCCAGGAAAGGATTATATTAAGTAGATGAAAAGTGTCTTTGACCATGTAAGGTCTTCTGTATCCCTAGCACTGGTTTTGCAAGAGTCTATGCTTATTTCAATATAATCAGCAAACTTGGAATTGTTCATGCTGATTTCTGATTCTCCAAGATTAATAAAAATGTATGTAAAATGTTATGGGAAGTTTGTAAACTATGGTCCTCTGTGTCCCTATAGCAATGCCCTTAAAAAGCAAGCTATCAGAGGCAGGCGTGCTTCACAAACAATTCTCCTACTGGGTGGGAAGTTGGGTGGGTGATTTCCAAGGTTCCTTCTAACTCTAAGCCCCTCTGACGCTAAGGTTAACAGACACTGAATTCCAGGCCAAGAAAAACCATCTAACGAGAGTAGTTAAAAAAAGACTTGACAACATGTTTTACTCGGAGCAAAGTGAGCCCAAACATTTCAAACTAGAGCTGTCAACGAAGAACGCATTGCAAACCAGTGGGAATTTAAAGTAAACTTCAGCAGGCAAATGATAAACCTTCCCTAAAAAGGTAATCAGATGGTGAGCCACCACAGTTGGGAATCGGTGTTAGTAAAGATTTCTACACCATCCAAAATGTTCTGCTTCAACAGGAGCTAAGAAAATAAGGAAAGAAGAATATAAGAGAAATGATCAATTCTTTTTATTAAAAATTATTTAAAAAACTAAAAATTAAAAAAAAATATGTGTTCACACTTTGAGCTCCAAATGAGCCGTTACACTGGTTTGGGGTTCAAAAATGAGAAGTTTGGATTATTGCATCCTACTAAGCAGGTAGCAGCAAGAAAGTGTGCTGGCAACTCTGAAAAGCAGGCCAGATCCTGAGGATGGCGGTGCAGGAGGAGAGCCGCAGTCCCAGAGCTGTATGCACAGGAGGTCCTGGGGACGCCAGGACACACCTCAGTCCAGCTGCTGATGCCAAGGCCAGGGGCAAGGGCAGGAGTGCCTCCTTCCGTCCTCCTTTCTCCCTGACGCTGTTGCACACCATTGGGGCACCATGTCTGGAAAAGTTCTGATTGCTTTGAGGCTCAGACTATTCAACCACACCTCACTCTACCTTTTTTATTGGTGTGTGGAGGAACTTTGGCTTTGGTTAAACATATTTTCAATTTTTTTTCATCATGAAATAGACCATGCCTACAAAAGAGTCTGCATAACATATATGTACCGCTTATAGAATAATAATAAAAACCAAACACCATGTCCACACCGCCCAGCTTAAGAAAGAGAATACTGCCGATTTTTTTGAAGCCCCCTCTGTGCCCACCTTCCCCAACTGTCTCGCTGTCCCCTCCCACCCCCAGGGCAAGCCACTGACCCAAGCCGGATGTTGCTCATTCCCTTGCTTCCCTGTTCAGTTTTAATCCTTTTGTCCTGGGTCCCTAAGCCATGCTAACTGTAGTCTTCCCAACTCGCTCTTTTTGCTCAGCAGTATTTTTGAATTTCATTCTCGTTGATGTGCGTAGCTACAGTTTATTCACTTTTGTTGCTATATAGGATTCCATTGTATGACTATACCATGATTACTACTTTTTTTTTTTTTACATGTGAGGACACAGTGAAAACCATTCTATTTCTGATGGACAGACATCTAGGTTATTTCCCTTTTTTAAGTTAATATAAGTGAAGCCTCCTGTAGAGTGTGTGCAAGAATCCCCCCGGGCAGAGCTCCTCACGGTGTAGCCTGCAGACCCACCCTGCTGCCCAACTGGCACCACTTTCCAACGAGATCAGGAGCCTGAGCCAGACCATACAGCCACTGCAGCATTAAATACACCGTTTAGCGCAACTGGCACTTGTCACAGCAGGGCTCCCCTTCAAAGGAGCAGTTGATTTACATTCTGGCACAAGCTCCGCAACTCCACCTACCTCTGCTGCTTTGCGCCTTGGTGCCCTCTGCCTTTCCTCTTCACCTTCATCTGCCCGCTCTGGGTCACCACTCCGCACAGTCAGGGAGGACCTGGGCCCCTCACTCAGCCTCTCAGTTTTGCTCACTAAAAATTTGTTGAACGAACCAATGAAAGAATGAATGGTTTGTTCTTCCCCATCCACACATCCACCTTGGGAGCTGCCATGCTTTTCCATGAGCCCCTCCCCAGTTGCTCTGTCCAGAGCTGGGGAAGAGTCAAAGTCCTTCCCAGCCTTTTTCATCCCGGAACCAAGAAAGGGGTCAGTGTATCTCCAGCGTGAAAGCCAAGCTGTCACTCATAGGGCTGGCAGTGGCCCTGTTCACCACCCTGGGGGCGGTGGGAGAACGCATTGTGGATCCCAGAGGAATTGAGCAGAAACTCGAGCAGGAGCAAGACACCAGCGGCACCCCAGCCCCCCGTCGGGGTTCCCAGGCCGGCTGCATCCTGCCCTGGCCACGGGCGGCCATTCAGCCCAGCCTTGGCTTCTGCTTTTTGCCCAAGCTGGTTGAAATTGTTGTTTCACCTCTGGCAAGAAAATGAATAATATACCAGACTTTAGCCCTAGTCAGCTGCAGAAAGCCAGAATCAGAGTTGCCCTTGAAGCTACAAAGCTGGTTTGTATGAATGTTTTTGAAAAGCAGTTGTCAATCCTTCAGATTTCTGTTGGTGCAAACACCAAACCAAAACCAAACCAAACAAACACTCACCAACAAATAGGAGATTCGAGGTCGCCATATCATAGCAAGGGGCATTCCTGTCTCTCCTGCCAAGCTCAGGTATCAGCCTAACGGTTCCACTTGGAGCACCCCATGGCCACATGTGCCTCACCTGTGACTTCAGCGTGGGGCTGCCGAGGCCATCTGTCCCTGCAGTTCCCGCTCTGGCCCATCACTCAGAGAGCCACATGCCACTCTTTGAGCGTGTAGCCTTCCCACGCCCGAACGCATGTGTCAGTGCAGGGAAAAGAGCTAAACAACACAACTCCAAGAATTGTTACCAGCAACGGGGATGGCCAGGGATATGTCTAATAAAGGGAAGTAGGAAGAAGGAGGAAGTGAAAGGCTCTGAGAAACAGCAAGAATTTTCCAAGGATTATTCAATCCAGAAATAATTCTTTTAAAGAGACTTTAAAACCTCTTTAAAACCAGAAGAAATGCCCACAAAAGGCTTTTGATTTCTGTGGTTAAATGTAACCACAGAAATCAAAAGCCTTTTGTGGGCATTTCTTCTGTCCCAGTCCCACCTAAAGGGGGACACAAAGCACAGTTACAGTCCCTATCCTGGTCCCTACGGTGGACAGAACAGATCAGCAGGTCCCCCCAACCCCTAAATAAAAACAGTAAATATTCTTGGGTCACCTAGTCACAGGGGTGCAGGAGAGGGGCACCTGGATATGTCAGGCACTCCCAGGTTTGAAGGTAGCTAAGGCTCAGAGAGGTTAAGTGAATTGTCCAAGGTCACACAGCCAGAATAACAGAACCCAGGCTAGAAGCCAGCAACTCTGATGTCTAGTCTAGGACTCTTTTCTCTCCACTGTGCTACTTGGGATCACTCCTCAGGAAATGCCAAGGCATTTCAAATAGTGTGAATTTGAGTGTAAAACTGATAAAGTTGCCACAGCACCCACAGTGTTAGTACTATAAAACAGCTATAAAAATGACAGCCTGGGACATCTTGGGTTTGTTGTTGTTTTTTTACCAGCAAATAAGCAAAGAGGTCCATGAGGGGCAGATAGAGTCCTGTGGAACTTTACTGCTGTGCTTTTCAAACTGTGGGCCATGAAATCAACTAGTGGGTTGAATGATTATTTTCGGATAGACTAAAAAACATCACATTGTATCAAATAGTAAAGTTAAGTACTGTTTCACAAAATCTTTGTTATTGTGTACATGTACTTTTTTTTTTTT
>VSMD01046083.1:0-12971 GCA_008750895.1 Mirza zaza
CCCTTTTGTGATCAATCCCCTCCCCTCACTCCCAGCCTTTAGCAACCATTGATCTGTTCTCTGTCCTTGTAGTTTTGCTCTCCAGAAGTCATATGAATGAAATCATATTGTTTTCAGCCTTTGGATTCTGGCTTCTTTCACTTCACATAATTCTTTTGAGATTTATGCATGTATCAATAATGCATTTCTCTTTTTGTTGCTGAGTAGTATTCCACTGCATGGATGTAACAGAATTTGTTCATCCATTCACCTGTGTATGGACATTAAAATTGTTTCCAGTTTTTAGTGACTACGAATAAAACTGCTATAAATATTTGCATACAGACTTCTGTGTGGACACTTATCTTTATTTCTCTTGGGTAAATACCTAAGAGTGAGATTATCAGGTCTTATGATGAGTGAATGTTTAGCCTTCCAAGCTACTCTATTTTCCGAAGTAGCTGTACCATTTTGCATTCCTACCAGCAAGGTATAAGAGTTCCAATTGCTCTACATTCATGCCACCATTTGATTTTCTTAATTTAGCCATTTTAATAGGTATGTAGTGGTACCTTGTTGTAGTTTTCAATTTTATTTGTTTTAATCCCTGGATTAAATACTGTTGAAGCCAGTGATACAGAGAGAATACTGCAATTTATACAAAGAAAGTTTGCAGCCAGGCACAGTGGCTCATGCCTGTAATCTCAGCATTTGGGGAGGCCAGGGAAGGAGGACTGCTGGAGGCCAGTAGTTCAAGACCAGCCTATGCAACAAAGTGAGACCTCATCTCTACAAAAAAAAAAAAAAAACATTGTTTTTAAATAGTCAGGCATGGTGGTGCATACCTGTAGTCCCACTTACTTGGGAGGCTGAGGCAGGAGGATTGTTTGGGTCCAGGCGTTCTAGGCTGCAGTAAACTATGATCATGCCACTGCACTCTAGCCTGGGCAACAGAGTGAGACCCTGTCTCAAAAAAAAAAAAAGTATTTCTCAGCTGTAACTGTGAGACTTGAAAGAAACACAATGTTAAACAAATTTGAATCACTGAATTTCTTAAAGTAATTTTTCTTATTTTATTGATGACAACTTTTTTCTCCCATAGAAAAAATTAACAACCAGTTTTTTATAGCACATAAAGTAAAATAAAAGCAACCAATATTTATTGAAACCATACTCCAGAAAGGCTATGTGTACAAATCATTACTTGTCCCCAATACTTATCTCTCCTTCTTCCTTATTAATAGATCCCCTGATTTACCTGGGTACATGATTAAGTGAAACAAAGACTATATTTTCAATCTCTCTTGCAACCAACTGTGGCCATGCGTGTGTGTCATGTGGCAACTTCTACAGACCTTCCTTAAATGACAGCTGCCATGTGCCTTTTGTCCTCTTTCTCCTACCTGATGGCTACAGCTGAAGAAGCCACTTTAGTCCAGGAGTTAACTTTGACAATGAGGTCATGCACAGAAGAGCAATAAGCTAGAAGCAGTCTGAGTTCCTGAGAATCTTATGGACCAGGCCAGCCCTGAACCTCTTACTTCTGGACTTTGATAGGACAGAAATAAACTTCTATCTTGTTTTGGTAGGTTGAATAATTGCCCCTAATTCTTCACTCCTTCTATATCCATATACATCCTTTCCATGGCTTCACTATGGACAGAATATATTCCCCAGCTTTTGACTTTGGGCTTGACCATGTGACTTCATAGGTAAAGATAACAGTATGCTGTACTGAGCCTGGGTTTTATGAAACCTCCAGCATTTCTGATTGCTGTTTTGTGTCCTTCCTACACCAGAAGAAGAATAGCCCTGGTTAGCCCCGCTAGTTAGCAGCTGTCACCCCCGTCCTCCTCACCCACCTCTGTCCAAGGAGAAAGGAGTCCATCCCAGTCAAATCACAGACACTTAGTGAGAAGCAGAGTTGCCTGAGCTGTCACAACCTGAGAACTGGCCAGTTGAGCCTAGCCTAGATCAGCCAAACGCAGCCAGCAATTGTAAAGGATTATTGATTGCAGCCAATGAGTTTGGGAATGGTTTTGTATTTAGGAATACCTAATTGATACACTGTTTGAGCTACTGTCATTTTGGCTCTCTATGACTCAGAACTGAACCAAATCCTAATTAGTGCAGGTACAACAGAGTATAAGACAAAGTCTAAGCCTCCAGGAGAATCTTGGAATCCCAATCAAAATGGGAAAATAGGAGCCAAGTTAATTTAATGAGGGAGGGAAATTCTTTTTTAAAAGGCTGCTGTTATAACTGGGTATCTATATAGAAAAAAAATTTTTTGGATATCTATATGAAAATTTGACCCCTAACCCACTCCACACACAAAAATTGATTTGAATTGAATCATAGACCTAAACATGAAACTCAGAAACATAAATATGTCCTAATCTAATTCTAGTGAGTGCCTAGAATGTGCTGCTTTAATAAAATAATTCATACGAACTGACTAAATACTTATGTGTGAGACACTGAAAAGCACTTTCACATGCATTATTTTATTTCATCCATAAGAGGTATTTGTAGGGGATAACTATGTTTTTGCCTAACATTCATTTCCCTTTTTTGGGAAATGACAGCTGGGTCTATCCTTGGAGCATTACCTCTCACTCATCCCTAATCCTCTTGGTTTGTCTGTGGCTGGCCACAGGCTCTGGTTCTGGTATCAGATATGTGATCCAAACCTGGCCAATCAGAATCATAGTGATGTTCCCAGATTCCTGGTGTCACCTTTTGTCTTGCTTTTCTATTAGGTTCTAATCTAGATGTGGGGTTCCTAAACATTAGCAGGCATAAGGATCACCTGAAGAACTTGTTAAAACAGAAGCTCCTGGGCCCCACCCAGAGATTATGACTAGTAGTTCTCAGGTAGAGCTCAGAAATTTGCATATCTAACAAGAACCCAGCTGATGCCAGTGCTGCTGGTCCTAGGAGCTGGGAACTTATTAAAAATGCAAATTTGTAGAACCTAGCCCAGACCTACTGAATCAGACTCTCTGAAGGTAAAACCCAGAAATCTGAGTTTTAATAAAAATCTTCAAATGATTCTGATGCTTGCCAGAGTTTGAGATCCAGTGTTCCAGTAAGTGATTTTGAACCCCAACTTTATATTAGAATCACTTGGGGGAGCTTTTAAAATATTCAGAAGCCTAGGCATCTCCCTTAGAGATTCTCATGTAATTTTTTGAAAGTTCTTGTTAGAGACAAGCTTGCGGCCAGGGGATGAGAAATGCTGCTCTGAATCATAACATCCTTAAGAGAAAGATATGCCTAGCTATGTGCTTGCAGAAGTTGGTGGGGTAGTTGGGGGAGGGGAAGGTGAGGGAACAAACAGTTATATTAGATCAATAAATAGCCTTTTAAAATATGAATTTTAATGGCTGCATAGTATTCCATTGCAACCTGTTAACTATTTATTGAACATGTATTAGGTGTCAGACACTAATTATTTACAATTCATATCAGCCCTATTTTCCCTATAAGAAAACTGACACAGAGAGAGGCACAAGTTGACTATTTGAACCTGACTCTCAAACTCAAGTTCTTTTTTACACCAGAGGTTCTCAGCCAGGCTGCACTTTAGAAACCGTCGGCTAAAGTCGCTGTGGGCGTTCATCTGTGGCTATCGACTATAGTCGACGCTGGTACCGAAGTGGTTAAATTACACAAATACCGGGACCCAACCCCAGAATAAAAGCATCTACATATCTCCAGTTTGAGTAGGGTATCTCTTAGTTTTGGGAGTGTTTTGTTCTTACTGTTCCCGGTGATTCTGATGCACAGTAAGGCCTGAGGACCACTGTCTCACAGCATTCTGCTTTTCACGCTGATGATAAGCATACCTGCTTCTGACTTTTTTTCAGCTTTAGCAGAGTCATTTTCTTCTCCTTCAGTTGCTACTTCACCAAAATCACACACACAAAAAAAATCTCGGAAGGTCCTGAGTGTGTTTAGCCAGAGTATGGTAGAGACCAGAAGCATAAATGATAAGCAATTAAACGCAGAAAGGGTACAGTACTTTCTCACTGGAAAGTACTGTCCTCTTGGAATTAGTGATGGTTTCTACAAAACAGTTTCAGAATTGCTGGGGGGTGAGGGGGTAGTAGGTAACCTTGTACTAAAATCATACTTGTTCCAAAAGTAATAGATGTTTTATATGTACCGGAGTGTGCACATGTGAACACACACACATTCAGATTATCCCCAATCAGAATAATGTATAAAACAGAGTGATGAGAAAAACAGTAAATAATTTTTAGAGATAGGTTAAGTTAGTAATATTGCAGTTAGGTTAAATTATATTTGCCAATCAACATATTTCTAAATATTTCTTCCTTTTGACTAAAATGTAAGATTCTTTTTTTTTTCTAACTCCAGGTTATTTCCAAATACAAAAGTGCTCCAGGAATAAAGTTTTGAACAATGTGTGTGTTGATATGGGCAAGCAAAGTTAGATAGCCCCTGTCATATAAAAAAAAGAGTAAGAACATAAGTCTATGATACTGACAGTCATGAGTTAGAAAGGATGAAGTTCCTGTGATACAGGTGAAAATAATAGACATTTATTCAATCCAATTCATGCATTCATTCACCCACTTATTAAACATTTATTAAGTACTTATGTGCCAGAAATGACATAAAGCACTACTAGAAAACAACACTGGAATAAAACGTCTTTGAACTTTAACCAAAGAAATTCCTAGTGACTAGCTAAGTATCTAAATGTAATTATTTCAGGGAATGATTGTGAGACATTAAAAACCCAGAGCTGTCAAGATCAGAGCTGCCACCTACCTGACCCGCTATCTGTGCTTTACCACCATTCTGTGGAGCCCTCGGATAGGGACACCACATGCTAATAATAAACATGAGTCTTCTAAACTTCAATGACATTCCTTGACAGTTTCATGTCCTGGTTTCTGAAGGTGCAGAATTGTGCAAGTGCCGGTATGAATATTATTACTTCAGGTAGCTAAACTATATCGTGTTCATGTTGCTCACCACATAAGAGATTTACATTTGCTAATTCCGTTTTGGAGATCAAAATATTTCATCACAGAGGGATTATCATTTTCACATCAAGTTGAACAAAACATCATTGTAAAATAGTTATGCAAAATGATGAGTGTTTGGAGGATTTATCATTTCAGTATTTAGTACCTGTGGGTAATCTGCAACATTTTGGCAACTAAAGGGAACAGATGGCATCTTTCTGACTGTATCAGGTGGTAGACAGTGAGCATTAGCAAGCTGGCAGAGACCCACTTGAGATTAATTCACAGGAGAAAAAGAAATGAAAGATTAGCACCCAGATAGCTTGTCAGTAAATTTTGCTTCATTTCTCCCCTTTAGGGAAACTGGAAACAATTGCATATATTTTCTTCTTTAGCTACTACTAATATACATCTAAAGTGCAGAGGTATATTTTGTTCAATCCATTGGTTACTTGATTAATTCATGAATATTATTATATGCCTACTGTGTGCACAGGACTTTTTTAACAGCTTTATTGAGATGTGATTCACATAACACACAATTCACTCATGTAAAGTATACAAATTCAATGGCTTTTAATATATTCACATTATTGTACATCAATCACCGCAATACTGGGCATCAATCACCACAAAATCTTTTCATTACCCCAAAAATAAGCCCCATACCCTTTACCTCCCTATCTAGCCCCACCCATCACACCCAGCCCTAGTCTACTAATCTACTTTCTGTCTGCAGATTTACCTATTCTGGACATTTTGTATAAATGGAATCATACAATATATTATCCTTTGTGACTGATTTCTTTCACACAGCATATTTTCAAAGTATATCCATCTTGGCCTGGCACGGTGGCTCATGCCTGTAATCATCCTAGCACTCTGGAAGGCCAAGGCGGGCGGATCATTTGAGCTCAGGAGTTCGAGACCAACCAGCCTGACCAAGAGCAAGACCAGGTTTCTACTAAAAATAGAAAAAATTAGCAAGGTGGTGTGTGTCTGTAGTCCCAGCTACTCAGGAGGCTGAGGCAGGAGGATTGCTTGAGCCCAGAAGTTTGAGGTTGCTGTAAGCTAGGCTGACACCACAGCATTAACCCAGGCAACAGAGTGAGATTCTGTCTCAAAATATATATATATATTTTACATTATCTTAGGGGACCATCACCATATATGCTATCCCTTACAAAACACAAAATATTATTACTCAGTGCATGACTGTATTTGCATATAATGTTTGGGGGTGGGAGTAGGGGAACACAGAAGGAAGGAGACAATAATTTTTCATTTAAAAACAACCTCACAAAACCACTAAGAAAAGTGAACACTATCACACATAAACCCATCCACTGTTTTTTACAAACAATTTTAGGGAAGGCATATGGGTCAATCAATATTCATTTACAAAAATAAGTTTAATCTTTTATTATAAATACTTCTACAGTTTCAAAAATAAATTCATTTTTCACATTTGAATGTCTTTAAAAGTAGCCAAAGGATTTATGATCATTCTGCATTCTGCTTTTCAGAAAGTACTTTTGAGGTAGATCTATTTCGGATTCTTTTTCTTTTTCTTTTCTTTTCAGAAGCATTTGATTTTGTGTCCTGTGCCTTTTTCTTTTTCTTCAAACAGCTAAGAGGATTGGGGCCACCGATCTTCTTGTGCTTTTTCCTTCTCCTCTGTTCAGAGTTTTTCAGTAAACCCTGTTCCTCTTTGAGCTGCTTGATACTTTGTTTCTCATGCACTGAGACAAGCTGACCTGACTCCACTGCTTTAACAAAGGCAATTGTTTTGGGAGACGGTTTGTCCAAGACTATAGTGTTCTGAATAATAAACATGAGAGGAACTCCAGGCTGCTTCTTTACTTTCACAGACAAATTCTGATCCTATTGAAAAGAAAAACAGAATTATTTAGTTCATATGTCAACTAAGTTAAGGGACCTTAAATAGGTTTTTTGTTATTGTTTTGCAATAGAGTTTTGCTCTATTGCCCAGGCTCGAATACAGTGGCATGATCACAGTTCACTGAAGCCTCAAATTCCTGGGGCTCAAGTGATCCTCCTGCCTCAGCCTCCAGAGTATGAGATTACAGGCCTGTGCCAACACACCTGGCTAATTTTTCATATAAATGAGGTCTTGCTATGTTGCCCAGATTGGTCTCAAAACTCCTGACCTCAAGTGATCCTCCTGTCTCCACCTCCCAAAGTGCAGGGATTACAGGCATGAGCTACCACTACTGGCCTTAAATAGGCTTTTAAAAACTTAAAAAGAGCTATATTAAAAGTAAAAGAGATCACAGGTTTTATTTTTTCCAATCAGTATGTCTCACTAACGGGGGTATATTTCATAGTAAATAAAGGAAGAAAAGCATAAAAACCGAGCACAGTGTAAGTAGCAGCAGTGTGAACTGGATTTATCAATATTCTAGGGCCACAAATTACAAACTAATGCAAAATAAACTGATAGGTGTTTTACCTTGTTATTCCCCTAAGACATTCTGTGGAAAGAGTCAAATATGCTCAAAGAGAAGTTGAAGGAATAGGAATTAAGTAGGAATTAGCTGCCTCAGATTCTAGATTCAGCTCTGCCTCTGCATAATTTCATAATTTGGAAAGTATATTTAAGCAAATCTGTATGTATGTGAACTTAATTTATAACAACCCTGAAAGTCTCTCTTCTCCTGTCTCCCAGTCTTAAAAAAGTCTAAAACATTCCATACTGGTAGTATACTCTTAAACAATATGAACCATGACTTTTTGAGAAATAGTATAAAATACAGAGACATGAAAGAACATTTACAAATATAGACTGTAAGATCTTTGCTTTACTTATCTTCCCTTCAAGAACCTTACAACAAATCATCACATCTCTGTCAGAAATTTCTCATTTTAAAAAAGGAAACTTCAGTAACTAAAAAGAAAATCAATATGCTTAAGGTTCTCTCCTAAAATTTCAAATGGCAATTGCTTTTATTGACTGAAAATTAAGTCTCCATTATTATTTTATTTTATTTTTTATCATATTAAAGGTCTCCATTTTTAAAAGTCTAAACATTTTAACATCACTCCTACCTAATTTTTTCTGATTATAAACAGCTCCACATGAAATAGAAATAGAAATGGTTAAAATTGACTTGTTTTCAAAGTAGTATCACCTGTGTTGCCACAAAATAATGATGAGGATTGCCTTCTTCAATCATGGAAAGCAGACATTCTGATCCATTCACTGGATTCTTGAAATGGGGACAATTTCGAACCTGGCATTTTTGTGCAATCAGTTTTGCCCCATATAATTCTTTCCCCAATGTTTCTAACTCTTTTAACACACATCTGGAAAAAAAAAATGTTATTAGTGGCCCACAATTATAACAGATACATTTCAGTTGTTTACATGAAGTATAAAAAAACAATACTTTTAAAAAAAGTAAAACTACACCATTACAATATGAATTTGTCATATGGTAGCCATTTCACTTTTAAAAGAACAATTAGGAAATGCAAACACCAAGTAGAGAGAATAAGAGTTAAAATTTAATGAGTGCTTACTATGTTCCAGAAAGCAAGCAAATTGCTCTTTACATAAATTCTTGCTTAATCTCAAAATAACCCCATGAAGTTAAGTAATTTACCTTAAAATTATCCTTATTTTAGAGCACCACATTCTGAGAGATTCTAAGTAACATTCCAAAGTTCAAACTAATAGGTGGTAGAGCTGAGACATGAATCCAGGCAGCTGGACAACTGATCCCTTGCCCCAACCACAGTGTAATAAGGATCTACATCAAGTACAAATTGGTACACTTTCAAAATATTTTCAATTCAGAAAAGTAAAAATTCTCACATCAGGTGATTTAAAAACAATCACAACTTCTTTTCACTCTGCATTTTCACATTAAGCCTATGTTTCTCAAAGTCTCATGTATAAACTACCCATATCCGAATGACATATGGTATTAAATTGTATTAATTTCTAACTCTTCTCTCATCCAAAAATCTGCACCTCTTGCAGAGGAGCCAAATCTTAGTATTTAATAAGCTCCTCAGGCACTTCTTCCCTCCCACTAAAAAAAAAAAAAAAAAAAAAAAAAAACTATGAGAACCAATGAGTCAAAGATTTCTTCAATCCTAGCCAGCCTTTGCCAGATTCTTCCTTGCCTCATCTCTTCCATCACCTCTTTAGTTTTGTGTTTTTGTTTTTTTAAGAAAAGAGATTTTGCATTCTTTAGCAAAATCTTTAGTTTTGACCTCCATTCTGAGTACTGCTGACTACTTATTGAATATTTCCTATGCATGTCTTGCCATCAGCTTGTCAAATTCACCATGCCTAAAATCAAACTACTTTTCTTCCTCCAAATTTTTCCTTAAAGACTTGCTAACTCTTTAATATTATTATTTTTTCAGACATCCTAGATAGAAATCAGAAATCATATTTGACCTTTTCTTCCTTACCCCTACCCCATAAGCTGTTAGTCCTATCTATCTCACTAATGTCTCCTTGTAGAACCCTTGGGTTCCTGCTTTCCTCTCCTAAGTTTAGGCTCCCATTATTTCCTGACTAGACAAAGAACAGATTTGTCTGTCTTTGCTCTACTGCTTCTTCAATCTACCCCTAACATTGCTGCAGTTTTCTTTTCTAAAACAAAACCCAGGCCTGATAACATTGCACTAATTTACTTCCTTAATTAACTCCAAATTTCTTCAAACCTGAATATGAGTAAACCCTCTAGATCTATTAGTGGTCAAGAAATACATTCTCCTGAAAAACAAATGACCTGATCTCTTAAAAACATAAAAAGCAAATCATAAAAGGGGGGTACTGTTATAATTTTTTAAAAACTTAAGAAACATAGAAATCAAATACAATGTATGTATCTTGTTCACAGACTTAAAAAAGGGTTCTTTATCTCTTCAGGATACAGAATAACATGCTCTAAAATAACACATCAGTAAGGAGGTGGGAAGGAAGTTCAACAAGATTGGCCATGTTGATAATTGCAAAGGCTGGTGATAGATGTTTCATTATATTGCGCTACTTTTATGTTGTCTGAAAAATTCCAGAAGCTAAAAGAAATATTTTAGAAAAAAATGCTGTAAAATATCATTTCATGCAGTATTTCTCAACCTTTTTTATATCACACCACTGTATTAAAAATGTTAATATTTCTACTGCTTACAGCCAGAAGCAACCAATTCAGAGGCACAGGCTATCAAAGGATTTGTCTGACATCCATTAATGGCTAAGCAGATAAAAAATTTAGGGGTATCTGTAACCTAGTTGAGGCACTGCTTGAGAAACAAATATGGAAAGCTGTTCATGGACTAGTGTTATGTCAGAAAAGTTGACCATCAACACAGTATACACAGTAAAATCCCATTGTGACTGTGTGTGCTTGTGTATAAAGAATTGGATGGATTATACAGCACATGGTAACAGTGGTTACTCACGAGTAGTAGTATTATGAGTCATTTTATTTTATTGCTTTTTTAAAGTAAATATTCTACAATGAAAAAAATCTACTTAATTTCTTAATAGTTCTTCGTGATCTAACCTCAATTTACCTTCTTTCTAGCTTCATTTCCAAATATATTCTGTGCTACAGCCTCTTTCCCAGGCATTTCATAACTCCGTTCCGTTTTTCAAGAGGTCTCCACAACAGGGAATATCATTCTGTCATTCAAAATAGTCCTCCCCCTCAGGATGTCTGAGCCTGTGAAACGTTATCTCCTCTAGGAAACCTTCCACAATTCTCTCCTCACACCCTCCCATCCCCACAAGGTTCCATCCTAAGTGTTCTCACACTTTGATGAAGTGGGGAAACATTAAACCTTAAGTGAAAACACATCGATTGGAGATTAACTTACGCACTTTTACCCGCCATGAGGGCTGGGAGTTTGTCCTGTTCAAGAAAGCATCCTCAGTGGCTGGAGCAATGCTTGGTAGTTGAATAAATCGACCTACGACAAATTGCTTAATCTTGAGTACTGATTCTTCTTTTTTTTTTTTTGAGACAGAGTCTCACTTTGTTGCCCAGGCTAGAGTGAGTGCCGTGGCGTCAGCCTAGCTCACAGCAACCTCAAACTCCCAGGCTCAAGCAATCCTACTGCCTCAGCCTCCCGAGTAGCTGGGACTACAGGCATGCACCACCATGCCCGGCTGATTTTTTGTATATATATTTTTAGTTGGTTAATTTCTTTCTATTTTTAGTAGAGACGGGGTCTCGCTCAGGGTGGTTTCGAACTCCTGATCTCGAGCAATCCGCCCGCCTCAGCCTCCCAGAGTGCTAGGATTACAGGCGTGATCACAGGGCAGTTGTGAAGCTTGAAAATTTTTGGTTTAACTAGGAAAAGCTATTCAAACAACATCAACCATTCAAAGAGGGGTAGGTTTTAGATATCGAAAAATGCTCTAGTACACTAGACCCATTTGACCTTACATGAACCCTATTAAGTAGTTATGATCTCTAGCTCTAGTACACTATACTCATTTGACCTTACAGGAACCTTATAAGTAGTTATGATTTCTACTTTACAAATGAGGAATCCGAGGAGGTTAAATAACTTGCTCGAAATCATAGAGCTGGTAGGCCTGGGAACAAGATTTGAAGCCAGGTCTACATGACTACAACACATATTCTTATTCGCATGGCTAACGATAAGTGATATTTGCAGGGCACAGTTCATTCAGCCTACATCGCAGGTATTTAACTGACCACCTTAGCGCCTCCAATTAACTGTCAACTCTTCCTGGGCAGAGCGTTTTGCACCTCGTAGGCTTGCAAAGGAAGCCTTTCAGCAAAGGCCACGCGGCTAGCGCACCCGCCAGACCCCCTGCGCCTCCTCCCTGCCCGCCGGGCCCACCTGGTGGTGCACAGCTGCGTCTCCCCCATAAGGTAGCGGGGCAACTGCTCCCGCAGCTGGATGCGGCCTCGCAGCGCTGCCTGGCAGAAGGTGCCGTCCAGCAGGATCTGGTACGGCTCGCGAACTCCGAAATTGTTGCGGAAGAAGCCAAGATGTTTCTTGGCGTGTTTCTGCCTCGTGATCTTCATACTTGGTTTACTGGGACCGAGGCCACCGGGTTACGAAGTGACAGCAAATGCCTCACACAAGCCCGGATACCCGCATTGCCGCCTTCTCCAGGAAATCATATACCCTTGCCCCGGAAGCAAACGCCCCATCTCACCAGGCCTGCCCTGGCTTACGTCATGCGCAAACGAGCGCGCTCTTGGACCGCAGTGCTCGCGCTTAAAGGGGTGGGCCCTCGGGCCGGAGCTTGTGCTTACGTGGGAAAACCGCTAGGGTGGGCGAATACGCGCGGGGGCGCACATGCGCAGTCTTGGGCCAGAGTAAAAAAAAAAAAAAGCCTTCAAGAGATGTTTAGCACGTTACCTGTCACGTACAAACTTCTGAAAGCCTGGCAGTGTAATAATAATCCGTTACAATATTGAGCCTTAATATGTTCCAGGCACTGTCTTGAATGATTTACTCTATGTTATTCCCTTTAATGTTTATAATTCCCCAGTGAGGGAAGGAAAGGGGCCAACATATATTGGACAACTAGACTGGGAGGTTTGTACTGGCTGCTTTCCCATAAAGAAGTTAGGCACTTTCACTAAGGGCACGTGGATCATTAGTGCCTGGAATTCAGTGCACCTGCCTGAAGTTCATGTGTTCTTGCTACACGCCGCCCATGGGAACTAACGCCAGCAGGGAGCTATGTCAGGGCAAAGGGTCCCACGATTTTGCAGCTTCTCCTCTCCTAAAACTATCCTAAATCACTCACATGGTATGTGTTGGAAGACCTCTCAAGAGCTTCATTTTCCCAGAGTCAGAGTCCCTGAACTTGAGTTCAGGTTCTGCCACTAACCCAAGCCATATGACATTGGGTAACTCCCCACGGGTGATGGGTTCATTTCCTTCACTGTCAAATTGTAACCAGGTCTATGAACCCTTCCTTATATGTTTTTAATAATCCCTTAACTACTTGACCCTTTG
>VSMD01046088.1:0-36488 GCA_008750895.1 Mirza zaza
CGGGCATGGTGGCACATGCCTGTAGTCCCAGCTACTTGGGAGGCTGAGGCAGCAGGATTGCTTGAGCCCAGGAGTTTGAGGTTGCTGTGAGCTAGGCTGACGCCACGGCACTCACTCTAGCCTGGGCAACAAAGTGAGACTCTGTCTCAAAAAAAAAAAAAAAAAAAGAAAGAAAGAAATTAATTGGCCAACTAATATATATAGAAAATATTAGCCGGGCATGGTGGCACATGCCTGTAGTCCCAGCTACTTGGGAGGCTGAGGCAGCAGGATTGCTTGAGCCCAGGAGATTGAGGTTGCTGTGAGCTAGGCTGACGCCATGGCACTCACTCTAGCCTGGGCAATAAAGTGAGACTCTGTCTCAAAAAAAAAAAAAAAAAAAATCTCCCGAATGAGTGGCCATAGCCCTAACCTACCCTATAAAACCTATGAAATTCATAGACATTCTATCAGCATGATCAATTAACATTTTTTTGAGATGGGGTTCTCTCTACATTGCCCAGGCTGGTCTCAAGCAATCCTTCCACCTCAGCCTTCAATTAACATTTTCACCTAAAATTCAGCATTCTAACTCTATATTATTAATTTGATCTGCTCTCAAAGTCTCTTATGTCGAAACCCCCACAAAGCAACTCTATCACACTTATGTTTTAGGCATAGCTGGGTCTTTCCAATAAGTTTTTTTCTTTTCTTTTTTAAAAATAATAATGTCTAGTTTAATAAAGTACCTGTAACAGTGGTACCTATAATGGCAATAACACACTTGAACCACCAATTCATATTTTCTAATGAGGCTTTGAAAGAGCAATTATATTGTCCTAATCTTTGAATGCTCCCAAACAGGAAAATGTAGCCATTTGGGTTCAATAAAGTGGCTCCCAAAACTGATGGAGTTATGCAACTAACTGATGGGAGAGAGAGAGAGAACATTGTTCTTTGGAATGATCCAACAGAGGAAGCTATAACTTTCTAAGTATTTACAGGGGAAACAAAGACCATCTGGGAAAATAAGACAGTGCCAGAATAATAGGCAAGTCAAAAAAAGGGGAAGACAACAATATAAACTGGGTCCTAGTTACACAGTTTCAAAAACTGGAGGAATCAGTTAGAAATAATGACTTGAAGAAACAGTTCACACATTTCCATTGCTTTGTTTATCTAAAAGACAGCCTTTGCAATAGAACTGTCCTGTGATTGTTTGTACTAATAAAGGAATCTGTGACATAAATAACACAAAAATCATTGGAATTTTTTTGTTGGCAATAATTTTGCCTTCCAAATAAAAAACTTTTCATTCCTTAGATATAAATCAAATGACAGCAAGGCATTACAAAATCATGTGTTGGGTGTTTTGGCAAATGGACTTAAAAATATATGAGATTAAAAAAATAGGCAACTAAGTGTATATGAATTCTGCACAATCCATAAGTACTTTTATATGTATTAGTATTCAATTTCTTTACTGATCTTTTCTTTTCTTTTGTCTGACAGAGCAAGGAAAACTGAGGTAAAGTAGGTGAGGAATTTGACCAAGATAATACAATGAGTCAGGGGACCTCAGCTTTTCTGATTTTTTTTTTTTTTTTTTTTTTTTTTGAGACAGAGTCTCACTTTATTGCCCAAGCTAGAGTGAGTGCCGTGGCGTCAGCCTAGCTCACAGCAACCTCAAACTCCTGGGGTCAAGCAATCCTGCTGCCTCAGCCTCCCAAGTAGCTGGGACTACAGGCATGTGCCACCATGCCCGGCTAATTTTTTCTATGTATTATTTGGCCAATTAATTTCTTTCTATTTATAGTAGAGATGGGGTCTCGCTCTTGCTCAGGCTGAACTCCTGAGCTCAAACGATCCGCCCACCTCGGCCTCCCAGAGAGCTAGGATTACAGGCTTGAGCCACCGCGCCCGGCCAGCTTTTCTGATTTTTACTTGACCATGAAGCCATGCTACCTATTTGGCATCTGTCCTACTGCTTTTCCCATATATGTTCTCTATTAAAATGCGGTACCTGTATGTTACAGTAATTTTTCTTAGAGATGAAGGAAACTTGAACAGGGAAGAAGTCATTGGGCTGCCCAGCAATGCTAAACTCCAGGCTGCCACTCTTATTTTTGGCATCAATCACTGGCAGGCACCACTCCAAGGTATTTCGTCGACTGTCATGTCGATACTCTCCGTCGATCTCACCAATAACAGGCGCGCCCACACCAGATCTGTTATGAGAAACATCTAGTCAAATTAGTGGTCCAGAGCTAGAGAATTCCACGAAGAAAAACCAACCCCAAATTTGATTATGCTCCTCAAATTCCGCCCTATAGGACTGCAATTTTTATGTAGTCCTAGAAGAAGTTAGGCTCCCTAATCACTTCAAGGATCAAACAAAGTCCTAGCACCTTGGTCAACAGTCTCACTCAACTCCCTTTGTAGATACACATATATATGCAAAAACAGGTACTTGGCAGTTATGCTTGTGGGATGCTCCAACTTATGGATTATATCTGGGAGCTAGCAGGGGACTGAGACTTACAAATATGTAAGAGGGATATGCTTCTAAAAATCCTGCACCAATGGTTTGGTGCCCTGTCAACAAAGAATTTTAACAATACGCAGCTCTCTTTACAGGTGACAATGGGGGAAAAAGTAGGTTGGTAATAGTTGGGGGAGAAATTTTAAACACCAATAATGGAAATGAATTTGGGCCTTTGAGAAGATTTGTTTTCAAAAGATTTTATAATGTTTCAAAACTTACTGAAGTTGATGCCAATGGGCTTATTTGATTTACAATCTAGTAAATGGACTTTTAATTTGATAAGTGAAAGCACAATTACCCCCAGGCAAAACGGAAACATGATGAGAGAGATACATGGTTGTCCTTAATGTGCAGGAGAACCAGGGCTAGTTAGGATGCACTCTGCACCCCCACACATGGCTGACAGGCAGTGTCACCTACTCCTACACACTCTAAATTTACCTCCTTTTAATTCACCAGTGACACTGAATGCTTATATTAAGGGTAGGGTAAATAAGGGAGATAAAGAAAACTTTAAGGGTAGCATAAGACTATTAGCTCTTCCCTATCAATTTTAGGGTCCTATGTTCTTTTCTCTGTGCCCCTGCTCTAATTCTGATTCTGATCTCTTCTAATCTGATCAGTTCTTGACAATGGGATAAAATGTTGTCTAAGAGAGTCTCTTCTGGAGATCATTGCAAAATTGTTTTGAACTAAAACACAGGAAACCACCAGAACCACAATTATAGGGTAGATGGAGAAGACTAAAAAAGTGTGGCACTCTAAAAATAGCCAGGTAAAATAAATCTTGACAAACAAAACCCCACCTGTCACCAATGCCCAAATCCTACAGCAGTTCAAGGCAGCCATCTATTATTCTACAAGAATCTCCACATTGTGGAGAATAAAATGGTTACCCCCTTAAAGGGGATACTGGCAATAAAACATATTTTTACAAATGGAAATAAGAATGACTAAAATCAGACCTGACAATGTAAAGGCCTGAATTATAAAAAAGGGAAGAAAACTACAAATCAAATTAATACCATTTACCGTGCAACGATAACTGACCAACACAACAGCAAAGAAACACCAAGAATACTTACTGGTCCTGGTGTTCATAACTCTGAACTTAATCAAGGGACCCAATGGGTAGAGAGGAGCTGGGGTTCACTGGTGAAGTGATAACAGTGCACACTCACTGGAAATGCTACTGAGAAGATAAACTAAATGTAGAGGGTATTTCCAGGTTATCTTAAAGAGTAGGCCATCTAAGTGCACAAGGAAAACTTACTGGAACTCAACTTTTGGGGATGACGGACAATTTCATTATCCTGATTGTGGTGGTGGTTTCACAGGTGTGTACATGTCAAAACTGCACAATTTAAATATGTGTAGCTTATGGTATATCAATTATACTTTAATACAGCTATTAGGAAATTTACTGAAACTAATGTAGACATCTTGTTTCAGCAAGAATCAATAGTTCCCTTGAACACACATTCTCATCTTTAATGAAAGCTTAAGGAAAAGTGAAACAGAAAAATTCAATCTGGGCTGGGCACAGTGGCTCACGCCTGTAATCCTAGCACTATGGGAGGCTGAGGCGGGAGGATCACTTAAACTCAGAAGTTCAAGACCAGCCTGAACCAGAGCGAGAGACCCCATCTCTACTAAAAATAGAAAAATTACCCAGGCGTGGTAGCGCATGCCTGTACTCCCAGTTACTTCGGAGGCTGAGGCAAGAGGATTGCTTGAGTCCAGGAGTTTGAGGCTGCTGTGAGCTAGGCTAACATGACAGCACTATAGCCCAGGCAACAGAGCAAGACTCTGTCTCAAAAAAAAAAAAAAATTCAGTCTGATAGACTCAAAATCTTTGAAAGTTGCAAAATAAAACAGAGGAAGTCTGACTGAGAAGTGGCTCCCCCTTCTGGAAATCTTCATTGCTACATGAACAAACTCGACCAACATCTAAAAACAGTTCTAGAACTACAACTGGCTTTTTTGATTTGGTTTTAAAGTCAGTAAAATCCACCTCTTCAAAGTGCTCCATGCATTTTGACAAATGTATGCCATCTTTTAAACACCATCACAATCAAGTCATAGAACATTTTTTTATCTTATTTTTTAAAATATGGAACACTTCACGAATTTATGTCATCCTTGTGAAGGAGTCATGCTAATCTTTTCTGTATCACTTCAATTTTAGTATATATACTGCCAAAAGAAGCACAAGTCATGGGACATTTCGTTCTTTCTTTCTTTTTTCTTTTTTTTGAGACAGTCTCACTTTATTGCCTAGGCTAGAGTGAGTGCCATGGTGTCAGCCTAGCTCACAGCAACCTCAAACTCCTAGGCTCAAGCAATCCTCCTGCCTCAGCCTCCCAAGTAGCTGGGACTAAAGGCATGTGCCACCATGCCCGGCTAATTTTTTCTATATATATTAGTTGGCCAATTAATTTCTTTCTATTTATAGTAGAGATGGGGTCTCGCTCTTGCTCAGGCTGGTCTCAAACTCCTGAGCTCAAATGATCCGCCCACCTCGGCCTCCCAGAGAGCTGGATTACAGGCTTGAGCCACCGCGCCCGGCCTGGGACATTTCTATCATCCCCAAAAGTTCCCTTGTGCCCCTTTGCAGTCAAGTACCTTCCTCTCTACCTCCTGATTTCTGTTTAAGAGTATTACCTTTACCAGAAAGTCACAGAGGTGGAATCACATAGCATGCAGCCTTTATGTCTGGCTTCTTTCACAACTGGCCTTAAGAAGAAAGTATCTTAGAATGGATAGCCAACTAGGTGCTGCCTCCAAAACAGTTCTAAAAGGTCGGTTCTTTATGTTCAATGTAGGGAAAACGATTACATGGGGACACCACTTACGGGAGCGGGATGGTAATAACCACATCATTTAGTTCTAAATTATCTTCTTGTAGCTCATATTCTATGTTGACATCACAGCCATTTCCACTCTCTGAGGGCCAGCAGTTAACTGAGGAGAAAAGCAAAGCAGCCATACTAGAACATTAGAAAAGGAGAAAAGTTAACATGGCAAATCAAAGCTGACTGACAGCTGCAGGCCTAAAATATCCTAATTTAAAACTATATTTAAAACAATGCTTTCAAAATTAAAGCTATTAAAAATTAAAGTTAATGATTAAAATATAAAAATGTAGCACTGAATCCATTTTGAAAGGAGGTCATTTTGTCAGAAAGAATTTTGCTATGGCGATGAAGATAAGAACACACAAGCCAGGGCTATTCTAGTTCTCAATGCAGAGTAGCTTAGTGAAATGAGCCATAGGCACTTACTAGTCAGTGGAATAAAAGATTCCTCTGTGGTTTGTAGTCTCCACTTTAGCACCCCTACGTCACTATTGACTGGAAATGACTTCTCTGGATTCTTCAAGCCAATTAAAGACTCTGCAGTAAAAAGTTTTTTATCCACATTTGGATGTGTCTAGAATGAGAAGGGAAGGAAAACTTTTGAGGTTCAGAGGTGATAAGACAGGAAAACCCCCTCGGGGCTTACGAGGTCCACAATCTAAACATCTAAAACAGGGTACCTAAAAAATTCCAAATCTTGGCCAGGCGCCTGTAATCTAGTACTCTGGGAGGCTGAGGCGGGAGGATCGCTTGAGGTCAGGAGAGTGAGACTAGCCTGAGCAAGAGCAAGACCCCCGTCTCTACTAAAAATAGAAAAAATTAGATAGGTGTGGTGGTGCATGCCTGTAGTCCAAGCTATTCAGGAGACTGAGGCAGGAGGATCACTTGAGCCCAGGAGTTTGAGGTTGCTATGACGTAGGCTGACGCCACAGCACTCTAGCCTGGGCAACAGAGCAAGACTCTGTCTCAAAAAAAAAAAAAAAAAATTCCAAATCTTTTTGAAGGAAGCTTCCTTTCTTCAAAGACTTTACAATGCCATTGCATTCCAGCCTGGGAGACAAAGCAAGACCCTGTCTCCAACAAAAACAAACAAAAAATGGTTAAGAGAGTAAGACCCTGTTTATAAAAAAGAGCTTTAAAAAGATTTAAGATATTTAAAAACTAGTAAGAGTAATTAAAAAAAACTTAATTTCAATCCTAAAAGACATTAAGGAACAAGTTTGTAATTGAAAAAGTTAAGACCATTAACCACGTCCATTCCAAAAATACTTCACAGGGAGCAGCCTCATAGTGGGGTCAGGCTTGCCAGGCAAAAGACTGGGGTCAGATGTTCATCAGCTGCCTGGGTCAGAAAGCAGTCCTGCTCTTAATGTAAAGAGGTAGCAGAGGGTAAAACTCTTGTGCATAAAGTTTAGTTGCAATTTTGCCCAGAGAGCTAAAGTTGTTCAAACTGAAGCCAATGAAGATAGTCTAATCTTTTTAAAAGAAATCACTTTTGGACAGCAGTCTATATTATACTTTAAAAGCCAGCAAAGATTTTGTCAAATAATATAAGCATTACTGGCCGGGCGCGGTGGCTCAAGCCTGTAATCCTAGCTCTCTGGGAGGCCGAGATGGGCGGATCGTTTGAGCTCAGGAGTTCGAGACCAGCCTGAGCAAGAGCGAGACCCCATCTCTACTATAAATAGAAAGAAATTAATTGGCCAACTAATATATATAGAAAAAATTAGCCGGGCATGGTGGCACATGCCTGTAGTCCCAGCTACTTGGGAGGCTGAGGCAGCAGGATTGCTTGAGCCCAGGAGTTTGAGGTTGCTGTGAGCTAGGCTGACGCCACGGCACTCACTCTAGCCTGGGCAATAAAGTGAGACTCTGTCTCAAAAAAAAAAAAAAAAAAAAAAAAAAAAAAAAAAAAAAAAAAAATATAAGCATTACTTCCAAAAGACAACTCTGTGCTGATTATGGGAGAAAAAGGTAAACAAAAACATACTCTTTCCTGAAAAGGCTTTATACTTGTGACAAGAAATATAAGATCAACCACCTAAATAAAATGTGACAAGAACAATGGTAATAATATAAAGATAAGGACTCAAATATACCCAATAGTTGGAATATACACATTTATTTGGTAAGGGTTTTATGTACTTTTCAAATACATTATTAGATACTGCACTTCAGCTAAAAAAACAAGCACTGGTAGTTTATTTTATAGCAGAATGAGTAAATTTCAAGTCATACCTGTTTTATTTTACTCTTTTCACAACAGCAAAAGATAAATATCTCTCTGCATCTTTTGAGTATTTATTAGATTTCAAATTAACCTTTCATTCAATTCCAATATTAAAATCCATCCCAACACAGCTGCCGTCAAACATGCTCAGGTATCTACTACTGGTACTATGTAATAAATTGACCTCTTTCCAATGCTTCTTGAACGGCACTAGTTACATAACTTAAATAAATTTTTGGCCGGATGTGGTGGCTCACACCTGTAATCCTAGCTCTCTGGGAGGCCGAGGTGGGCGGATCGTTTGAGCTCAGGAGTTCGAGACCAGCCTGAGCAAGAGCGAGACCCCGTCTCTACTATAAATAGAAAGAAATTAATTGGCCAACTAATATATATAGAAAAAAATTAGCCGGGCATGGTGGCACATGCCTGTAGTCCCAGCTACTTGGGAGGCTGAGGCAGCAGGATTGCTTGAGCCCAGGAGTTTGAGGTTGCTGTGAGCTAGGCTGACACCATGGCACTCACTCTAGCCTGGGCAACAAAGTGAGACTCTGTCTCAAAAAAAAAAAAAAAAAAAAAGCCTCTACACACCTGTAGCTGTACCCCTTTCTTATCTTCATTTTCCACATGAAGACGAATTCGGCCAAATTTGTCATCTGAGATCCTAAGCATGATCATGCCATGCAACTCCATATTCTGTAATCCTCCATCTCGTCCACAGGTTAGTGTAATCTTTTCTTCAATCTTCATATGCACACTACAAAAAAAATACATTTGTTCAGAAAGGTAGAAACCAGAACTCCCTTTCCTGGGGTTTAATGGTGATTAGTCATCAATTTTTTTTTTTTTAGACAGAGTCTCACTTTATTTCCCAGGCTACAGTGAGTGCCATGGCGTTAGCCTAGCTCACAGCAACCTCAAACTCCTGGGCTCAAGCAATCCTGCTGCCTCGGCCTCCCAAGCAACTGGGACTACAGGCATGCGCCACCATGCCTGGCTAATTTTTTTTTTTCTATATATATTAGTTGGCCAATTAATTTCTTTCCGTTTATAGTAGAGATGGGGTCTCCCTTTTGCTCAGGCTGGTCTCGAACTCCTGAGCTCAAATGATCAGCCCACCTCGGCCTCCCAGAGAATCAATTTTTGTTTTTAAAAGACACTACTGCTACAGCTATCAAAATTTAAAGCATGATAAATGGTCCAGCAATTGCTCTCTAGAATTTATCCTACAGATTTCACCTGTGCAAAACAATGCACTAAGTTATTCACTATTACAAACAATTGTTTGTAATAGCAAAAGTTTAGAAATAACTTAAATGTCCACCAGTAGGGAGCTACTTAAATAAAGGTATTATCTACACAAATGAATACTAGACACCTGTTAGGAAAAAAGAACTAAAAAAACTAAAAAAACTTTCTATTTGAAAATATTTTCAAACTTTAAAAAATAAAAATTATACAAGGAATACCTTTTACCCAGATTTACCTACTGTTAACATTTATCACATTTGTTTTATCATTTGTGTTTATGTATTCTCTCTAAATAATACGTTTGTGTATATATATTTGATTTTCCCCGCTTATCTTTTTTCCTTTTTTTTGTTTTTCCAGACAAGGTCTCATTTTGTTACTGGAGCGTGAGGGCAGTAGCATGATCATTGCTCACTGCAACCTCAAACCCCTGGGCTCAAGTGATCCTCCTGCCTCAGCCTCCCAACTAGCTAGGACTGCAGTCATGTGTCATCATACTCAGCTAATTTTTTATTTTTAGAAGAGACAGGGAGTGTGTGTGTTTTTTGTTTTTCTTTTTAAGAGACAGAGTCTCACTATGTTGCCTAGGCAGGAGTGCAGTGACTATTCACAGGCATGATCATTACACACTACAACCTCCAAACTCCCGATGGCAAGCGACCCTCCCGACTGAGCCTCCCAAGTAGCTGGGACTACAGGTGCCCGTTACTGCAACCAGCTCACATTGATAATAATACTTTTAAGCAAAATATGCCAATTTTGTCAGTTAACATAAAGGACTCTCATCTTCAAAAGGGGTCCTGTCCCATACCTGGGAAGAAGGAATGCTGCATAGACAGGCCTTATTGAGTTTCCTCACTGAGCCTATTAGTATTAGAGCATACCTTTTTTGTCCAATCACATTTCTACACAATTATCTATCATGACTATCCAATAAAGTCTCCACAAAAGGCCCCAGAGGACAGGGTTCAGGGAGCTTCCAGGTAGCTGAACACGTGGAGGCTTATAGGAAGGTGAACAAGACCTCATCCGCATGCTGGGAGAACGACGTGCCCCAATTCCACAGGGATAGCTCCTGGGCTCAGGACCCTTCCAAACCTTCCCTTTGTACCTCTTCATCTGGCTGCTTATTTGTATCTTTTAAAATATCTTTTGTAATAAACCAGTAAACATGTTTCCCTGAGTCGTGAGCCACTCTAGCAACCCAAAGAGGAGTTAGTGGGAAGCCCAACTTGAGAGTCAGTCAGAAGTTCTGGAGGCCTGGACTTGCCGAAGGGGCAGTCTTGGAGACTGAACTTCCAACTCGGGAGATCTGAGGATATTTCTAGGAAGATAGCATCAGAATTGAAGTGAATTAGACAACACCCAGCTGGTGTCAGCTGCTTGGTATATGTAGGAAAACCCCCACACATTTGGTCACAAAAGTCTTCTAGCTGGGTTGATTGTCATTCTTCAGTGAGAAAATAGAAAAAAATATAGGATGCAGTGGCTTATGCCTATAATCCTAGCACCTGGGGAGGCCAAAGCAGATGATTGCTTGAGGCTAGGAGTTGAAGATCAGCCTCAGCAAGAGCAAGACTCTGCCTCTACAAAAAAACAGAAAAATTAGCCAGTTGTGGCGGCGTATGCCTATAGTCCCAACTACTCAAGGAGGCTGAGGCAGGGGAATCACTTGAGCCCGGGAGTTGAAGGTTGTAGTGAGCTATGATGAGGCCACTGCACTCTAGCCTGGGCAACAGAGTGAGACCCTATCCTGGAAAAAAAGAAATAAGAAGTTTTTTTCTATACCACAGTTGTACAGTATCCAGTCTAGGATAAGGTATTACATTTAGATGTCATGTCTCCACAGCTTCAAATAAGGAAATTCTTATCATCTCTAAAATAATCAAGTGAAAATGCAATTGGAGAACATTGCTATGTATGCTATTTTGCATAAAAAGGGGGGAAATAGATACAATGTATATATATGTTTTTATTCATCTATACATCATAGACTCTTCCCCTTAGAAGGACGCACAAAAAACTAGTTAGTACTAGCTGCCTCCAAAAAGAGAAATTTGCAAGGCTGGGTGGAAGAAAGACTTTACTACAACATCTTTTGAACTTTTAAAATTTTGCACTATATAAATGTATAACCTAATGAGAAAAGTAAGATTAAAAAGTGCTGGCTGGGCTCAGTGGCTCACACCTGTAACGCTAGCACTTTGGGAAACGAAGGCAGGAGGCGAAAGATTGTTTGAGCCCAAGAATTTGAGACCAGTCTGAGCAATTAGCCAGGTGTCATGGGGCACCTGTAGTACCAGCTACTTGGGAGGCTGAGGCAGGAGGATTGCTTGAACCCAGGAGTTTGAGGTTGCAGTGAGCTGTGATGATGCCACTATACTCTATCTCGGGAGACAGAGCAAGACTGTCTCAAAAAAAAAACAAAACAACAACAAAAAAAGTGCTGCTGCTGTGGGCAATTATTAATTATAATCTATCCACATTCTGTAAGAGAACTATTTTTAGCTGGATGAAACGCAGAGGCTACAAAGAATATTTTGGTGTCCTACTCTGTTCTCTGTTCCAACCTTTTAAGTCTTCCCAGAAACAAAGGCATTACAATCAAGACCACAAAGAAGTGTATCTTGAGACAATGCAGCGTCCCATTTTACCCTCATGAGTTTACTCTGTGTTGAAGAGGTATTTCATCGTTTAGAAAATACACTCTGATGCTTCCAAAAAAATTTTTTTAATTTATTTTTTAGAGCCTATGTTGCCTAGGCTGGACTTGAACTTCTGGGCTCAAGAGATCCTCCCTCCTCAGCCTCCCAAGTAGGTGGGACTATAGGCACACACTACCACATTTGGCTTAAGTTCCTTTGTTCCTTTTTTTTTTTTTTTTAAAGAGACAGGGTTTCACTATGTTGTCCGGGCTGGTCTCAAACTCCTGTCCCTTAAAGTGATCCTCCTGCCTTGGCATCCTGGCATTATAGGCATTAGCCACCATGCCTGGCTCAAGTTCTCTTTAATATGTGATGGTCTCCAATATCTTTTTAAAAGTGTGAAGCCTCTGTCTCACTCAAAGCAACCACTAGGAATAGCACAGAAGCTTTAGTGAGTCAAGAGATTTATCCTGATGTAACCCTTTTCATTTCATAGAGAACAGGACATATAAAAAGTCAATATTCCTCTTTTATGCACACCTGATAGAAGTATCCTCCCAGTCTCATCTTTCACTTGACCTCAAAACCATCAGCAACAGAAGAAGGTCTGGGCTTCAAGACAAGAAATCTGAGTCATGAATATGTGAACTTGATAACTACCACTTAAAAATGTCACCAACCAGTACCACAGCCCTGAGATAAGAGACAAATCAAAATATTCCATACTGGGTTCAAACACTTGAAAGGCAAAAGATATGTTAATTTGCTATTAAAGATATTTACAAAGTTTGGATTAAGGATTGGTTCTACTTATAGTTTAATTAGAAAAAGACAAGCCAAAATATAGTGTGAGCTCACTATAGATAGCTCCAGCCCCCTAATTCAAGTCTACTCTAAGAGAAAAGCTACACACTAGGCATAAAGACAAGTTACTTTTGTTTAGTTTAGCTGATGAAAGTTTTAAATTTCATAGAAAATAGATGGCTAGAAACCTTTAATCATGGTTAAAGAAAAAAGAAAAAGGCCAAGTGCTGAGGTACACGCATGTAGGGCCAGCTACTTGGGATGCTATGGCAGGAGGACTGCTTGAGCCCAGGAGCTCAAGGCCAGCCTATGCAACATGGTGAGATGTCATTTCAAAAAAAATCAACCAAACAAAAAAAAACCCTTACTGTTAATATGTAGAATATACTTTAAATAAATTCTTTAAATCAAGAAAGATAAAAAGGTACAAAAAGAATTTATAGTGCACTCAAATAATATTTTTAAAAAATTATATGGTCTGTTCTTTCTGAAAGTTACTACTTACCTTTCCATATTAATGGGTGCAGCATGCACTTTGGTTGCTTCAGAGGTACGTTTACCCATATTGGAGGACATGATAGTTTCGCCTTCTGATTTCAATTTGTCCACAAAGTTATCTACTTCCTTTCCTTTGGCTCCAAGTTTCAAAGCCTTGCTGGGGCCTGAAGGCCTAAGTGGAAGAATTCAAAGTAAGAAAAAATACATTTGACTGGCTTAAGAAAAAAAAAACAAAAAACCCCAAAACATTAATTAGTGACCTCACATCAACAAAACTTTCCCTGAAGCTGTTCTTTAATGGGAGTGTGAAGAGTTAAAAAAAAAAAACACAAGCTTCCTAGTGTTGGTGGACAACTAGTATATAAACCTGCCCAAACTGCCAGCTGATAGTCACTATTACTGGTCCCTAACCCACAGACCATGAACCAACAGTCTGTGGCCTATTGGGGGCCAGCCTGCAGGCAGGCGGCCAGTGAGCGAGGTTTCATCTGTTTGTGGCTGCTTCCCATAGCTATCACCACATGGGCTTCACCTCCTATCAGATCAACAGAGGCACTGGATTCTCATAAGAGCCTGAACCCTATTGTGGACTGCACAGGCGACAGACCCCCTTCTGAGTCTTATCCCTGATGATCTGGAGTAGAGCTGGGGCGATGGTGCTGGGGAGCAGCTGCAACTGCAGATTGTCATTGGCAGAGAGGTTTGACTGCACAATGAATGTGGAGTGCTTGGATCTCCCCCGGACACCCCCAACCCCCAGCCCAAGGACTGTCTTCCATAAAGCCGGTCCCTGGTGCCAAAAAGGGTGGAGACCACTGAACACGTAAATTTCATTACCCAAAGACCAAAGGTATTTTTATAAGCACACGTGATAAAAACTTTGTACCTTCCATCCAGAGAAATATACCTGTGCACAAACAAAATTCTGCACATAATTTCAAGTAATTCACAGATTCCCCCTGAAATCAATCCTTAAACATCAAGATTAAAAATCCACATTCCATAAAAAGTTAAATATCCCTTCCCTCTCCATAATAAGGCAACTCTCATAGGAAATTGAGGTCACAGCATAATTTGTAAAAGAACTCTCTTTTACACAAGAGGAAAAACACCACATTCCAATCTCTCCTTTATCCCCATATTTTATGTGGCCAAATATAATATCACATCTGACTTCATCAAGTCCTTCATTATCTATAGCTTGTCTAGAAATCAGATAGCACTCCAAGATACACATACATACATCCTTCATCTGTAATTCTTAAGTTGCTGGTAATATACTGGATTATACCTGGCTGGTGCAGGTGCCACTTTTGGTTTATCAGTTTCAATGATGGTCTCTGTGATCATGGCAGCTGTGCTTCCTCCAGATACTGCAGAGCTGCCAAATCCCCCAAATCCTGGTGCTTTTTTGCCCTGTCTCTCTGCATCTCTTCGGGCCTGTTGTAATTCCTTTGCTTTACGTCTCATCTCAGCCTTAGCTTCACGTTCTTGAGTCTAAGGAAGGAGATATACGGAGGTAGCTTTGAGTACAGTCTACATCAGCAAGTAAAAACAGGAAAATCAGATGAGTGAAGCGGGACAGACACACAAACTGGCAGTCCCAAAGAAGACCCTATTTACCTCTCTCACTGCTCTGAACACCTTCTCCTCATGAGAATCCATTTCTGTGAAGGTTCTGATCTGTGCCAGGTTAACATTCTCCCGGTATCCCAGGGCGACAATTTCATCAAAAGCAAAAATTAAATCAAAACAGTGCTCAGATATTTCATTCTCCTCTAAGGCTCGGCAATATTCAGGGATCTAATAATGGACAACAATGAAAAAGAAATAGAATTTTATCAGCAGCTATGTTTCCAAATCTTATCCTTTTTAAAGTATACAAATTTCAATAATCCTGTATCCTTTTCTTAGTTCCATCTAGTCTGTATTTTTTTTTTTTTTAGAAAAGGGTCTCACTATGTTGCCCAAGCTGGAGTACAATAGCTATTCACAGGCATAATCATAGCGCACTACAACCTTGAACACCTTCCTGTCCTCAAGCAATCCTCCCAACCTCAGACTCCCGAATAGCTGGAAGTACTACCATGCCTGACCTTAGTCTTTATTTTAAGCAAGGCTTTGACATAAAGTCTTTGAGTTTGTGTGTGTCTATATCAGCAAGGCTTACCTAAAGTACATCATCTAAAAAACATGGCTGACCAAGTGTCACAACCACATAGGCAGATTAGAGTAACTGCTTAAAAACCAGGAAATGAAAAGGCAGTTATCGTATTCTCTTTTGGGATACTTATAGCCTAAGAGTACACCTAATCAATGTTTGCTGAATGAATAAGTCACAGCAATAAGTTGTCAGGGTGGGGAGTGGGAGCTTGCAAACTGATAAGCATCAGCTACTTTAGGGGAAAAACAAGTTACACACACAAAAAACAAATAAAAAGTACAACTCAATATTTCAGCAGGATTCTTACCACTCTTGAGAAGAGCCTTAAGGTCTCCAAATCTTCTAAAATGTTGCTGTTTTTGGTAGTGATCAGTACCATGTACAGTTTTTCCATAGGCTGGTAGACATATCTTACACTCTCTGTTTCAACAAATGTATGTTGTTTTCCAGTGTTCATGAGCTTTGGAAAAGCTGCTAATAAGCCCTCAATCCGAGTTCGGGTCATCTCTACAAATTGTCGAGAAACAATAGCCTTTCCTGCTTTTGTGCAGACCGCTGCTGCCAACAGCACCTGCCAGAAACGTATGTACAAATAAGTATTAATGAATTATTTCTTCACATTTGTTTTCTCAAAGGACACACTCAGTTATTTAGTGACATGACTACTATTAGAAGGCTGACTTTAAAATTCTACTTCATTGTTCTTATGTCATTCATAACACATAGCCAAAGTAGAGGGAAATAAAGCTATTATTTCTATTTTTAAATAACATACTTATAGAAAAACTTGGTAAGTTTTGGCATCTCTGCATTTTCCCCAAAACTATACATACATTATTAATGAGTCTGTGATTCAGAAATGGGTTGTTCTCTGCTTTGGCAGACCCATAAAGAATAGCTTAGAACTTTTTGTAAAAAGAACACAGATTTCCACAGCCAAAACAGAAGTGTGGTCAGGCAGATTAAAAATATTAAAGATATAAGAAGCCCCTGACCTTTCATTTCATTTTTATCTAGAATATGAACCTTTAGTTGAGTCTAAATTTATCTTCTGTTCTTTGACTAACTTTCCATCCACACTATCCTACTCTCTCTCACATCCAAACAATTTGTAAATGAAAACATAAATGACCCAGTGTTTCACATAGAAACGTTTTTGACACTAGGCAATGATTAAGATGTAACGTGACAGCCTTCGTTTAGCATTTGAGATTTTACTAAACAAAACAAATAAAGCTCTAATAGAAGGGGAAACTTGAAATGCCATTAGAAGGGGAGTAAGAAAATTAAGTACAGTGTTAACAATCTCTTCAGTGTAGGAACCCAAGAGTTCACAAGTAAGAAAAAGACTAAACATTTGGAAAGCCTCAACGCTAAGACATAATCTCTGAAATATCAAAATCCTACTGGTCAGGCTTTTCAGCTTATAGAAACGTGTCCCGTATATGCAAGCAGCTTGAAGAAAAAACAAGTCAGTCAATTGAAATAAATATTCTTATAGTTTCAGTGTATCAATATAGTTTTATGATAATTATAGGAGAATACAGTGTCCTTATACATTAAGAATAGGTAATGGAGGTGTCTGGGAGACAATTACTGTTATGCTTATTTCCAAGCAGCAAGGTAAAAACAATTTATTAATATACTAGAAAAGTATTTTACCTATACCTTGCACAAATAATTTCCCCCCCACTGAACAGATTTTGCTGATTAATTTATTTTCAATGAACATGAGGCAGGTTTTCTCCTGTGAAATCTCAAGAGCTAATATAGTCATCCCTTGTATATGTGGAGGATTGGTTCCAGGACCCGTGCATATACCAAAATCCATGCACACCCAAGTTCCAAAGCTGGCCCTGTGGAATCCACAGATGCGAAACGTCGGCACTCCACACAGGCAGGTTTCAAATTCCACAACACTGTATTTTTGATCAGCGTTTGGTTGAAAAATATCCCTATATTTTGGATCCTTGCAGTTTGAATCTATGTTGTTCAAGGACCAACTATACTACCAACCGCTCCATTTTCTAAACAAGAACCCACGTTTAGAAAGTAGTAGATTTAAGACAGTAATACAATTTTGCTCATGTTTCTGACTCTATCAACTCTACACTGAAACGTACCTCAATTATCCCAGCTTAAAGTTATTTTATTTTGCATATAATGAAAAAGTTTTTAAACAGTCTTAAATCATAAATACTCTCAAGGTTCTCTCAAAGAATGTTTTGTAAATTAGTTCCTTTTTTAAAGGAACAAGATCAAAAAATATTTTAGACATACACAGAGGTATTGAGCATAAAATGTACCAGTTGATTATACTTTTAGAGCAGTAAATCAGGTAGCTTTAAAAGAGTCATTTTTTTCTAAATGCCTATAAAAGTTTTAAGTAAATAAATTGTTTTGTACTTAAGAAATGTTATTTTTTACCATCACTGACTATTTGGAGTTTTTGCATCACCTAGATATGATGCAAGAATTTACCCGGAGGGCAGTAAAGAATCCCAGGAAAAAAATAAAAACGTGGCTAGGTATGGTAGCTCCCATCTGTAATCCTAGCACTCTAGGAAGCAGAGGCAGGAGGACCACTTGAGGTCAGGAGTTCGAAATCAGCTTGAGCAAGAGCAAGACCCCCTCTCTTACTAAAAATAGAAAAAATTGGCTGAGTATAGTGGCTCGGGCCTGTAGTTCCAGCTACTTGGGAGGCTGAGGCAGGAGGATTGCCAGAGCCCAGGAGTTTGGAGTTGCTGTGAGCTAGGTTGAAGCCACAGCACTCTAGCTGGGGCAACAGAGCAAGACACTGTCTCCAAAAAAACAAAAACAAGTATTAACAATAAACATGCCTTTTTTGAGAGAGAGAGAGTCTTGCTCTGTCATCCTGGGTAGAGTACAGTGGCATCATCAGGGCTCACTGCACCCTCAAACTCCTGGACTTAAGTGATCCTCTCGCCTCAGCCTCCCAGAGAAGGGGACTATAGGTAGGTGTGCTACCACACACAGTCAATTTTTTTTTATTTTTAGTAGAGAAGGAGTCTCACTCTTGCTCAGGCTGGTCTTGAACTCCTGACCTCAAGCAATCCTCCTGCCTTAATCTCCAGAGTGCTAGGATTATAGGCTAGAGCCACCTTGCCTGGACAACATGCATTTATTTAAAAAATTCATGTCACTTCAAGGCAATGGATGCTTACCTTTATAGTTTTATCAATATTTTGACATTCAAATAATGAATATTATCTCTCTCAAAAAAATTTTACCTATAATTTCAGGGAATTCATAGATTGTCTAGAGCAGTTATTTTCAAATGGCCCACAGAAAATCACTTCATATAATGAAAAATACTATTAATAAATAGAATATTGTAGAAGTAATCACTCTACAGCTCCACTCCCACTCCAAAGGTTGAAAAGCACAGCCCCAGAAGTTATGGTCCTCCACATTAGAATTTTATGAAGTTTTGAAGGAAAAAGATAAATCAAATGGATATCTAGAGAAAGGACAGCTCAGACCAAAACTTCAGACCTATATAAACATGCTGTATTTAATATAAAGCCCATATCTAACAATAAGCCTGTTAGAAATAATGCGTATAGGCTCGAGGATAGTTCTTAGGGTTCCAGCTGGTGTTTAAAACACCTCCATACCATACAGATTGAATATAGGTAAAAACTAATATCAAAGGCAATATGAAAGGGAAAAAGGAACAAAAAGGTGTATGCAATGAAGAGGAGAATTCCATTCACTTTGCTTTACTGACTGGGCATGTTCAAAGATTAATTATAGGTATTGGCAATCTCCATTTTAGCAATGTTATTTTAAGAATTAGCTCAATAATTATTTATTGAACACCTACTATACATACAACATGCTCTCTGAGAATTAAGATGAAACAGACTGTCATGCTGCCCACAAAAAGCTTAACAGGGATGATAAGACACAAACATAAATAACTATAATAAAAGGCAAAATGTGTTAAGTAACATAAGAGAGTCACTGATAAAGTGCTGTGGAAATTCAGAGGAAGAAGAAATTATGTTTAGCTGGTAAGATCAGGGATAACTTGATGGAAGAAATAGCATCTAAATCACATTCTGATGAATTCTAGGATCTGAGTATGTAAAGATGAAGAAAACAATAGGGTAAAATGGTAGGTCTCAAGCAAGAAAACTCTGGGACTCACTTGAGTCACTCCATTATCCAGATACAAGCAAATAAGGCTCCCCAAATTCCCCACACTAAGTATGGCATAAACCTCAAAACACCCAGGACACCACAAATCACAGGTTCCATGCAGCTGACACAGGTCTCTATTCACTGTATTACAGTTACTAACATGGCTAGAAGGTATGGTCACCTTTAAACATGATAAATTTATCCTACCCTAAATTAACATTCATTTTCTTAAATGCCTTGAAATAATAAAGCTTCTCTTCACATCGATATTTTATGATGTTTAACAATTATTAAAATGTAGCATATACTAAAAGGTAAGTTAACAATTTTTCCTACTGTAATTTGAGCTGATTTTCTTTGGGAAAGAATGAATAGGCCGGGCGTGGTGGTTCACGCCTGTAATCCTAGCTCTCTGGGAGGCCAAGGTGGGTGGATTGCTTGATGTCAGGAGTTCAAAACCAGCCTGAGCAAGAGCGAGACCCCATCTCTACTATAAATAGAAAGAAATTAATTGGCCAACTAATATATATACAAAAAAGTTAGCCGGGCATGGTGGCGCAAGCCTGTAGTCCCAGCTACTTGGGAGGCTGAGGCAGTAGGATTGCTTGAGCCCAGGAGATTGAGGTTGCTGTGAGCTAGACTGACGCCACGGCACTCACTCTAGCCTGGGCAAGAAAGTGAGACTCTGTCTCAAAAAAAAGAAAGAATGAATAAGTATGATTCTTTACAAAGTTTTTATTTTTTACATTTTGGGAAGAGAACATTTTAGACATAAAAGGAACTTTCAAGGGCCCTTGACTGTCTTATAAAAACCAAAGGCCCAGAAGTTAAATGATCTCTCTGGGACTCTTAAAAAAAAAATTTCCCCCAATAAGTTGAGCATTCTCAAACAACTTTTCTTTTAATAATACTTACATGGTTGAGTATACTATCATTTGTTTTTGGATTAAATAACAACTCTCCCATACCGAGATTTAACTACATGAATCATTAAGTGTCCTAAGTAAAGAAACCTGGAGAATTAGGTTTCTGTTCTGCCTCTGCCACTGATTATGGGACCCTGGATAAGTCATCTAATGCTTAATGAAATATCCCTAAAATAAGTGGTTAATTTATATGAAATCCAAAGTGCTCTGTCTTTAAGATTTTGTAAGTCTAAGCATTTGAAAACTTTACAGTAATAGAAAATGCATAATACTTTCACTTCATGTCTACTGCTTCAGTAGCAACTACTCTGGAACCATATTTTATACTAATATTAAGCTGGTAGAGGGCAAATTGCCTAGCCAAAACAAATCCTGTGTGCGACTGAGGTACAAGAATAGGTGGTAATTTAGCATAAACATGCACAATTCTCTTTAAAAAAAAAAAAAGCCAATGTCTTTCTTGAACCTCTAAATGCTTTAGGATTCCTCATTTCCAGAATTATAGTCACTTTCTCCTTTATAATTTACTGTAATATTTTACATACACACACACGATTCATGGTCATATTAAGGCTAGTTTCTACAACCTGTCATAAAGGACTACTTTTTCTTATTTACACGAAGTAACTAAAGATAAAATCAGAGGGAAGATTACAATAAAATCTAGACTGCATACAAAACATAAAACTTGAACAGTAATTTACTCAGTGAGGGTTTTCGGTTGAACACATATATGTTCTAAAACAAAACCTTGTAGAGAATTTTTTAAAAAGACATTGTTATCAGTTTCTGTACTGAATTTCCTATATGAAGACATAAGACAAACAATGGAAGCTCAAGAGAACTGTTTTCATTCTTTGCTGTTCCCTCAAACAATCAAAAAAAAAATTTAACAAAGAGTACAATAGCTATACAGATGCGGTACTGTCTATAAAAAATAAAACAAAAAATAATACCCTAATTAGAACCTGTAATTACCCTGTAGGATGTCAATTTCTCCTCCATCATGTGAGATTAACCACATAAGCCCAAATCTAGCTTTCTTATAATTGATGACTTTACTATATTTCATTGAATTGAATTTACTGTATTTAATCTGACCACCACAGTAAGTTTACCCTAAACTTACTGTTCTTGGTAAATAAGAAAAGAACAGCATTCAACAGATAAGCAAAGATTTTACAGATGGGTGCTATCATGAGACTTAATATGAAGTTTATTCAAATATAAATTTAGTAAGAAAAAGAACTGACCATAATGGTATCTGACAAGTTAAGAAAGTAAGGCCATGTTCATCACTTTGCAGGAACTAGAAAAAAAGACTAAATCATGGCCCATGGGCCTATAACCCCAGCTACTCAGGAGACTGAGGTGTGAGTAACACCTGAGGCTAGGAGTTGAAGGGCAAAGTGTGCTGCTATGATTTGTGCCTGTGAATAGCCACTGCACTATAGCCTGAGCAACATAGTGAGATCCCCATCTTTTAAATCAAAAGAAGCATTCCTTTGTGCTTTATTTTATAATGAAGTCATCATAAGCCATTTGTCTTTGCATTTGTTCATTTATTTATCTATTGGGACTTTGCAGTCTAGAGCATTTTATACTTACTTCAATAACTAAAGCCAAAGGGGATTTATTCTTCAAAAATTAACGTTTTTGTACTGATATCTACAACTTACTTTGAAGTGTGTGTTTATGTGTGTGTAAACACACACACACAGACACATATATATATATATATATATGTTTTTTAAGAGACAGTGTCTCTGTCACCCAGGCTGGAGTGTAGAGATGCGATCATAGCTTACCACCTTTTAAAACTCCTAGCTCAAGAGATCCTCCCAACTCAGTCTCTGACTAGAACTATGGCCCATGCCATGAAATGTATTTTTAAAAAAGGTAGAGAGAGGGTCTGGTGGCTTATACTTGTAATCCTAGCTATTTGGGAGGACTGCTTCAGGCCAGGAGTTCAAGACTAGCTTGGGCAACAAAGCGAGACCCCATCTCTATAAAAAATTTAAAAATTAGCCAGTTGTGGTGGCACACACCTGTAGCTCTAGCTACTTGGGAGGCTGAGACAGGAGATGGCTCGAGCCTGCGACTTAAGAGGTTACAATGAGCTATGATCAGTCCACTGCACTCCTGTCTGGGCAATAGAGGGAGATCCTCTCTTGAAAGAGAAGGATGGATGATTAGCTGTATGAGAAAATAAGTGTAGTGAAATGTTAATTACAGAATCTAGCTCGTGGTTATATGGTTATTCACTATAAAGTTCTTTCAGCTTTTCCGTATGTTTGAAAATTTTTAATAAAATGCTGAAGAAAAATAAACTTTTAGAAGTTTCGATACAACTTTTGGATAAAAATTTCACCCTATTTGAACATTTCTACTGTCCAGAGATCACTCTATAAAGGAGTAGAACTCAAAAACATTACACAGAAATAATATGAGTATCTTAAGACACTACAGAGCAGAATGTACTAAAACTGTTCTCCAGAGTACAAAACTCTGTGGGTATCTGGATCATATCAGTCCCAAATAATTCAGAAATATATAACAAAACTGTATGTACACGTACACATGTCAAAATAACATGCAAAACTTTTATTTTTTTATATATCACTTAACACCTTTATCATCCCACTGTTATCAGTAAATTGAAAGTACTAAGCTCCAAGAACCTTTTAACAAACAAGATTTTTATAAAGATTATCTATATTTGATTTCTAAAATACAAGGCTTTAACCTTGCTATTGAAATAATAACATGCTCTAAAGTGCACTACAAATACTTGCTTCCAGAGTGTAAAAGGAAACAGAGTTTCAAAATCACTATTCCAACACTGAGCTTCCTAGAGGAATTATGAAAAAGGGTTTTGGAAATTTTATGGCCAACAGAAAAGTTTTAGGAGGCAAATCTGATTGATGCAATTTATATAACTGAGGCTGAAAAAACCCTTTCAGTGGCTTAAAGCCCAAGGATGAATCCCCCGACTATCCTAGTTCTCACCTAAAGGGTTGCCAACAGAACTTAGTAAGACTGGCACCAAACTATCCTGTTACCTCAGGTATGTAGGAAAACGCTTTAAATCAAATTATCTATTGACAAAACATAAAAAATACAAAAAGGACAGAATATCCTTCAAAAGATTAAAGGGTACAAGGTGCACTAAAAAATAAATTACTAGCTCGTTTGAAACAGAAGAATTTCTTCTACTTTATGAATATCTACAAATCAGTGGTAAAGCAAGATTTAGTGGAGTCAGCAGTTCTGACTTCCCTCATCTTCACACACATTAATTTTTCCCATCTCTACAGTAGATGAGTACACAATGATAATGCATCTGAAAGCAACTAACAGGTCCCAGAATATAACCCACCCCTCTTACTCCACCTCCTATGAAACATCTGATTACGATATGCCACATACACATTTTACCTCACTTGAACAATAAGTTCCTTGAAGAAAGAAATCCTCTGTTCCCTATAACTCGCTCACATTTTCCCAATGCTCTACAGACACAGCGTACACTCAATCACACTGACAAATGGACACATGTAAGTTTTGTGTAGTGGAAGGTTTCAGGGACACTTGGGTCCAATAAATTAGTGTTAGAAGTTACTCCTCGTTCTATGTCTCTATTTCCCCCTTTCGAACAAACAAAAGAAAAATTCCTGAACACCAATGAATTTGGATTTCGAATACCAGCGGCCTACAAAACACCGGGGTTGGGAGAGGAGCTCGTAACAGAAGGACGGGAAACTCCTGAGACAGGCCCAGCCTGCTGAGCCTAAGCGCCCGGGGAACCGGCTGGACATTAGCGCCAAGGTCCGCAGCGCGGGGCCCACACGACAGCCACAACAAGGTTCTCGCAGAGCAAAAACCCCGGGCCGTCCCAGCAGAGGAGGGAGTCCAGCTGGCTGGGAGGGTGCGGAGGTGGCCGACCACAGAGACAGGAGTCAGGTCCCTCGTATCCCCGGGAGGCTGGGAAGAGGGCCGGGCAGGCCGCACTGCCCCGCGACCCCGGAGAGAAGCACCCGGCTCCGGACCCTCGGGGCGGGGCTCCTCTGGCCCCAGCGCCAGGCCGGCCGGCAGGGAGAGGAGGCGAGCGAGGCTCGGACCGCGGGAATTCCGGCCCTAGCTCGGATCTTACCATGGTGAGGGCGGTGGTGGGGCGCGCCCGCGCTCCGGCTCCACAGGGGCTGGGGCTAGGGTCAGGGGAAGGGGAGCACCGGTCGCTCAGGACCTACTGCCCCCCTGACAGGAGCCGCTGCCGCTTCGCCTCTTGCCAAGATGGCGGTCCCGAGCCACGTCGTCAACCGGAAACGGCGTGGGTCAAAGGGCAGGGGGCGGGGCCATTGGGATGGGGAAATTGTGAGTACTGGGCTGCAGCACCTACTTTCTGCAGGTGTGTGTGGGGGGTTCTCCTCAGCTGTGGAACCTCATATCTCTGTCCTTTAACTGTCATCACCTTCACGTATTTTGTGTTATCTCTTATAGTTTATAAAGCTGCTCTCACAGCTACTATCCTTTAATATACGAAATAACCCTTGTGCGTAAGGGACTAGAATCCAGAATATTTAAAGAATTCTTACAACCCAGCAATAAAAAGACAAATACAGTATTCCAATCTAAAAATGGACAAAGAGCAGGTGAGGTGGTGCAAGCTTGTAGTCCCAGCTACTTGGGAGGCTGAGACAGGAGGATCACTTGAGCCCAGGAGTATGAGGCCAGCCTGGGCAACACAGCAAGATCCTGACTCTAAAAAAAGAAAAAGTCTGGAATTAGAGGTGAATACATTAAAAACCACTGAATTGGGGCCGGTCGCAGGGGCTCACGCCTGTAATCCTAGCACTCTGGGAGGCCGAGGTGGGCGGATTGCTCAAGGTCAGGAGTTCAAAACCAGCCTGAGAGAGACCCTGTCTCTACTATAAAAAAATACAAAGAAATTAATTGGCCAACTAATATATATAGAAAAAATTAGCCGGGCATGGTGGCACATGCCTGTAGTCTCAGCTACTCAGGAGGCTGAGGCAGGAGGATTGCTTGAGCCCAGGAGTTTGAGGTTGCTGTGAGCTAGGCTGACGCCAAGGCACTCACTCTAGCCTGGGCAACAAAGCGAGACTCTGTCTCAAAAAACAAAACAAAACAAAACAAAAAAAACACTGAATTGTATGCTTTATTTATTTATTTAGAGATGGAATCTCGCTGTGTCACCTGGCCTAGAGTGCCATGGTGTCAGCCTAGCTCACAGCAACCTCAAAGTCCTGGGCTCAAGGGATTTTCCTGCCTCAGCCTCCTGTAGCTGGGATTACAAGCGCATGCCACCACAATTGGCTCATTTTTCTATTTTTAGTAGAGAAAGGGTCTCACTCTTGCTCAGGCTGCTCTTGAACTCTTGCCCTCAAGTGATCCTCCCACCTCAGCCTCCCAGAGTGCTAGGATGACAGGCATGCACTACCACGCCTGGCCTGAATTGTATATTTTATTTATTTATTTTATTTTTATTTATTTATTTTTTTTGAGACAGAGTCTCACTTTATTGCCCAGGCTAGAGTGAGTGCCATGGCGTCAGCCTAGCTCACAGCAACCTCAAACTCCTGGGCTCAAGCAATCCTGCTGCCTCAGCCTCCCAAGTAGCTGGGACTACAGGCATGTGCCACCATGCCCGGCTAATTTTTTCTATATATATTAGTTGGCCAATTAATTTCTTTCTATTTATAGTAGAGATGGGGTCTCGCTCTTGCCCAGGCTGGTCTCGAACTCCTGAGCTCAAACGATCCGCCCACCTCGGCCTCCCAGAGAGCTAGGATTACAGGCTTGAGCCACCGCGCCCGGCCAGAATTGTATATTTTAAAAGGGTGAATTTTTATGATTTATAAATTATGTTTTTTAAAAAAAAACATGTTCAGGACGGGCATGGTGACTCATGCCTGTAATCCTAGCACTCTGGGAGGCCGAGGCGGGAGGACTGCTCAAGGTCAGGAGTTCGAAACCAGCCTGAGCAAGAGCAAGACTCCATCTCTACTAAAAATAGAAAGAAAATTAATTGGCTAACTAAAAATATATGGAACAAATTAGCCGGGCATGGTGGCACATGCCTGTAGTCCCAGCTACTCAGGAGGCTGAGGCAGAAGGATTGCTTGAGCCCAGGAGTTTGAGGTTGCTGTGAGCTAGGCTGACGCCACGGCACTCTAGCCTAGGCAACCGAGTGAGACTCTGTCTCAATCAATCAATCAATCAATCACTTTATGTTTCTTTTATGATAAAGCAGCTTTTGGCACATGACATTGTGATATATTACAGGACATCAGAAACTGCTTTGGGTCACATTTTCCTCCAAGAATTACAGATTTATTACCCATAGATAAAAATATACTCTAATTCATCTGTGATATATATATGACACAGTGAAATGGGTGTGGTGGCCCGTGCTTGTAGTCCCAGCTCCTCCAGAGTTCAGAGTCCCGAGTTCAAAGCCTAAAGAGGGGTGAACCAGCCCAGGTCAGAAACGGAGCTGGTTGAAACTCCTGTACTGATCAGTAGTGAGATGGGGCCTGTGAATAGCCTCTGCACTTCAGCCTGAGTGATAGAGAGAGACTCTATCTCGTTTTTAAAACATAAATAAAAAATAAAAATAAATTTTGAAAAATTCAGTCTTTTGGTTCTCTTGGTAGTTCTCCCGTTCTGAATTTCAAACTTTTCAGAGAATAACTAATTCAGCATTTCTTCTCTATGTCATTTTATCCTGTATCTTTGGCTCAACGCAACAGTACTCACACATAATACCTATATATATATATATGTCCGCAATAAAGTATAATAGCAATTTTTTGAGTACTTTTTTTCTTTTTCTTTCTTTCTTTCTTTTTTTTTTTTTTTTTTTTTTTTAGAAATGGGGTCTCCTTCTTGCTCAATTTTCCAGGCTGGGCATGAACTCTTGGGCCCAATCTTGCCTCAGCTTCCCAAGTAGCTGGGGTTAGGAGTATGCACCACTGCCAAGTGCTTATTTTGTGTCAGGTACTTTACATATGTTATCTCTAACCCTTTACAATAATCCAGATAAAGACAGTGAGGATCAAAGAAATTAAGCACTTGCCCAAACTGACATAGCCAGTAAGTGGTAGAGCCAGGATTCAAACCCAGCTTTTCCCATTAAAACAATCTGCCTCTCTATATCTCCTGTGTATTCCTTAAAATTTATTGAACACTTACAATGTACCAGGCATTACTCTGACTTCTTCACACAGATTATCTCATTTAATCCTTACGAAAATTCTCTGAAATAGGTACCATTATTATCTCCATTTTACATGTAAGGAAATCAAGTTATGGAGAAGAAACTATCCTACCACATTCTCACATATAGAAAGTAGAATTCTTTCAAGTAGAATTCCAAGATTCAAACAAAGGCTGCTTGACTTTGGTTATACCCTTAAGCACTGCATTATAGACTTCTCACTCATACCCATATCAATTCCACCTCCAGTGGCCTTCTAATAGAATCTTTTGCCTGGCTAGAGTGGAGTGGCGTCATCATAGCTCACTGCAACCTCAAACTCCTGGGCTCAAGGGATCCTCCTGCCTCAGTCTCCTAAGTAGCTGGGACTACAGGCACATTCTACCACATCTAGCTAATTTTTCTATATTTTGTAGAGACAGGGTCTCACTCTTGCTCAGGCTGGTCTCAAACTCCTGGCCTCAATCTTCTCACCTTGGCCTCCCAAAATGCTAGGATTACAGGTGTGAGCCACCATGCTAGCCCTTCTAATAGAATCTTTAGAATGCACAAATATTTTTAAACTTTGCATGTCTGGAAGGATATATGTCCAACTGTATGTTTAAAATTTTTAATTGACACATAATAACTGTACACATTTATGGGGTAAAATTGTAGTTTAATTTTATTACAAAAATCACACGTATTTTAAGAAAGATGAATAAATTCTTATTTTTTTAAAATGTAAAAATCCAATTAAAAAAACTTAAGTAAAAAAAAAGTAAAAATCTGTTGGAAAATATTGCCTTATTCTAGCAGCTTCCAAAGCCTCCCATAAGGACCTTAGAAGCTCAGCAAAGACCATTCAAAGATGATTCTTCGGAAATATGACATTAGCTGAATTAAACTGCAGAATGAAAAGCACTCCTGCAAACATGCTTCACGAGGAGTGCTTTAGAGACAGTAGTATATCATAATTGTTAAAAGCAAAGACTTAGGAATCAGTCTGTCTTATGTTTGATTTCTATTTTCAGCACTTATTAGCTGAGTGACTTTAGGCAACTTTCTAAGCCTCAATTCCCTAATCTGTAAACTGGCAGTAACTTTATCTCGTAATATTGTGAAGTAAATTAGATTATATAATCTGAGTGTTCCTACATAGTAAGTACTCAACATTACGCATACCCATTATTAGGAGCAATAACAAATCACAAAAATAAAAAATACTTTTTGGTTCCATTTTTAACTAGAAGTCTTTCAGAGGAGATATCTCTCATTTCTTTCTTTTTTTTTTTTACAGACAGAGTCTCTCTTTGTTTCCCAGGCTAGAGTGAGTGCCCTGGCATCAGCCTAGCTCATAGCAACCTCAGTCTCCTGGGCTCAAGCAATCCTGCTGCCTCAGCCTCCCAAGTAGCTAGGACTACAGTCATGCGCTACCATGCCCGGCTAATGTTTTCTATATATATTTTAGTTGGCCAATTAATTTCTTTCTATTTATAGTAGAGACAGGTCGTGCTCTTGCTCAGGCTGGTTTCGAACTCCTGACCTCGAGCAATCCGACCACCTCGGCCTCCCAGAGTGCTAGGATCTCTCATTTCTTTTTAAGCCACTTTCCTTGTTTTCCTCTGGCAGGTTTTCAGAGTCAAATTTCCAATATTCTTTTCTATGTATCTCTCTCTCTGACTCCCAAAATTATTTATGCCTGGAGTTTTGAATTATTTGTTCCTTATATCTTTATTCACTCATTCCTTCATTCATCCACCCAACAAGTGCCTAATATATGCAACATACTGGTGCTACGAAGAGTTTAAAAATTAATTGGACACAAATCCTGCCTTAAAAAGTTCACAGTCTTCGTTAGCAAATAAAAATTCAGGACACAGAGTTAAATTTGAACCTCAGATAAACAAGGACTAATTTGGTAGCGTGTGTCCCATACCATGGGACACTGTGATGGAAAAGACTATACTGTAATATTTTTTTTTATACTGTAATATAAATGCTACAAAAGGGCGTATAAAGTGATGTGGAATATTCCCTGGAGAGTGTGTCTGATAAGTCTAGAAGGAACTGCATGACCAGTGATTCCCGTCCTAGAGGAAACATACTCACACCCTGTTTCCAGATTGGACGGCTGACTTACACGAGCCGAAATTCATCAGTCCGCTTTGCCACCTACAGCCGCTAGATGCCGCGACAGACGCAGTCACTGAAACCATAGACAAACAGGTGACTTGGCCGCCCAGAGAGGTTGTATCCGCGCTCCCGAGAGCTTCTTCCTGCGCGCAGAGACCCTTCGCAGGAAGAGGCGTAAGGTGCCGTGAGTGGAGGAGGTCTCACGAGAGTGGAAGCAAGTCTCGCGATTATTTATCTGTTTGCCTAGCGACTGACAACGGGCTGGTTGCTCCGGGTGGAACCCGTAAAGTGGCCTACCCTGAGATTAGAGTGAGACCCCAGCCCTAGGCTGGGGTTCTTTCCATATTCTAGAGACGGATTCAGAGGGGCTACAGGTAATTCGTACTCACCCCAGCAGAAAGGGAACTGCCTTCCTCCCTCCCATGAGGAATTTAAGAGGACTCCCCTTCCCCCTGCTCACTGTTTCCTCTTCCCATCTCCGAGATAACCGTTCCTTCACCCCCGACCCCACCACCAACCGTCCTGCTTCCTTTATTCCCCAGGACCCTTAAGTAGGGTCTGATCTGCAATAGCGGGGTGGAGATGGGGGTGATGCTCTCGGGATTATTGGATGGGACCGAGAGAGACTGGAGTTTACTCTCTCTTTGGGGGCCTCTCCCCACCCGAAAGGTGGCCCCAGAGACAGAACTCTTTATGGAACCTCTACAGCCTCCCCTGAGAAACCCCAGCAGCCTTGGGAAAACCGACCAACCTGAGAAGAAAGCCACCATCTATATGCGAATACTGCTCTACCCATGCATGTGTATCTTACAGTGTGGGAATCTGCTGCAGAAGTTGGCTGTCGTTTGCCTCCATGATTCTCTCGTTGTTCCTCAGCCAGCCTGCCAGCAGTTCCTAAATAAGGGCTGCAGCAGCATGACTTAACTGCTTGACGTGGGGCCAAGAAGCCTTAAGGAAAGTTCGGATGGGGATGAAGGTTTTATGTAAAACCTGTTTCTTCAGTAAGGAAGAGGAACCATACTGTTTCGGAATTTATCTCCTGGCTGAGCGCTTAGTGTTCCATAATAGGAGCTTTGTAATCATGTCTCCTTTTGCTTAGACCAAGACTGTTGAAAACCAGACATATGATGAGCGTCTAGAGATTAACGACTCTGAAGAGGTTGCAAGTATTTATACTCCAACCCCAAGGCACAAAGGTAAGAGATGAATGAAGAAGAAAGAAGAGAAATGTTCTCAGAACAAAGCGTAGGATGGATTCGTGGTTGTCTTCAAGAAGTTCCTGTTTTATAATAGCAAATGTTGACTTTCAAGTCAAGTTGCTTCACTTGCCATTGTTTGTTTTCTAACTAGTTAAGGGGGGAGAAACCACAGCCTCCCAGATTGCAGGATCTTCCCCCAGTCCAACCCTATCACCATTTACTTCATGTTATTGCTGTGCTCAATAGTCTTCAAGGGGTTCACTGTTGTGTTTTTTTAAACTTATCAAAACTATGTTTTCCTCAGCTTGGAAGATGCTTCATAACTTGCCCTTAACACATTGACGGCCATACAAAAAAATCAGAAACTTTTCCTTGGGGCCACAGGGTTTTATTACGAAAATAAAATAAAAATTTTGAGTGTAATTTAAAGGTAAACATAGATAGAAAAAATTTATTCACTTCTATTCATTTAATCCACGTTTTTAGAATTAAATTGTCAATATTAATTGCAACAATAAGAATGTCAACAAGTAAGATTTTATATATGCTTCATGTGGCCCCAGGGTCAAAACTAGAGTGAGTTAAATACAACTCTCATGGCAGTTAATGTGTTATCCTACAACCCCAACCAAAATCTCAATGGAATATTTTTGTTATAGAGGACTTGACACCATTCATTTATTCAACAAACATTTTTATTTATTTACTTATTTATTTATTTATTTTTATTTATTTTTTTGAGACAGAGTCTCACTCTGTTTCCCAGGCTAGAGTGCCGTGACGTCAGCCTAGCTCACAGCAACCTCAAACTCCTGGGCTCAAGTAATCCTACTGCCTTAGCCTCCCGAGTAGCTGGGACTACAGGCATGCGCCACCATGCCTGACTGATTTTTTCTATATAAGTTGGCCAATTAATTTATTTCTATTTATAATAGAGACAGGGTCTCACTCTTGCTCAGACTGGTTTCGAACTCCTGACCTCGAGCAATCCGCCCGCCTCGGCCTCCCATAGTGCTAGGATTACAGGCGTGAGCCACCACGCCCGGCCATCAACAAACATTTTTAAATGCCTACTATGTGCCAGCCTCATGCCTGGCTCTGGGTATACAGTGTTAAAATAAATGACACATTGTCCCTGCCATCCTGGTGCTTGTAATCATGGGAGCCAGATAACAAATGAGTAAACAAACATAATTACAAATGTGACAAGTGCATTGATGGAGGCAAATTGTTTGCTGTTATGGAGAATAATGGTGAGGAGGGGGACCTCCTTTTAATAGGGTGGTCAGGAAAGACCTAAGGAGGTAACATTTGAGACTGAAAAATGATAAGGGTCTAAATACTGAGGAAAAGTAGGCCAGGAAGAGGAGACAGCATGTGAGATATAAAAACTCTGAGGCCTGAAAGAACTTGGCTTAGTGTAAGGACCTGAAAGAGACCAATGTGTGGTAGTGGGGACTGGTATATGTTCAGATCAGAGAGGTAGGCAGGAGGCATAACAAGCGGAGCTTTGAAGGCTGTGTTGCTGTCATGTGTGGAATGCGTTGAAAGATGCAAAGGAAAGTGTGGGAAAGTATGGGGTATGGGTAGAAGGGACTGTTGCAGTGGCTAAGTTGAAATGGTAGTGGCTTGGACTCTGGTGAAAAAGTTGAGAATAGAGAAGGTATATTTTGTGGAATCACTAAGACTTCCTTTTTTTTGAGACAGAGTCTCACTTCTATTGCCTGGTCTAGAGTGCCGTGGTGTCAGCTTAACTCACAGCAACCTCAAACTCCTGGGCTCAAGCAATCCTCCTGCCTCACCCTCCTGAGTAGCTGGGACTACAGGCATGCACCACCATGGCTGAGCTAATTTTCTTTATATGTATATATATATTTAGTTAGCCAATTAATTTCTTTCTATTTATAGTGGAGATGGGGTCTCGCTCTTGCTCAGGCTGGTCTCACCTCGGCACTCCCAGAGTGCTAGGATTACAGGCGTGAGCCCCCTCGCCCAGCCTACTAAGACTTCCTGATGGATTGGATTTTGGCTCTTGAGTTAGGAATCAGGATGACACCCAGGGTTTTGGTTTATTGTAGTAAAATATACATAACATAAAATTTGCCATTTTTTTTTGAGACAGGGTCACACTTTGTTGCCTATGCTGTAGTGCAGTGGCACAATGACATCTCACTGCAGCCCCTAACTCCTTGCTCAAGTAATCCTCTGGCTTAGCCTCCTGAGTAGCTAGGACTACAGGTGTGCGCCGCCATGCCCAACTAATTTTTAAATTTTTTGTAGAGGTACGGTCTTGCTTTGTTGCCCAGGCTGGTCTTGAACTTTCCTGGGCTCAAGCGATCCTCTTCCTTTGGCCTCCCAAAGTTCTGGGATTACAGGCATGGGCCACCGTGCCTGGCTTATTTTAACCATTTTTAAGTGTTAAATGGCATTAAGTACATTCACAATGTTGTATAATCATCACCACTATTTCCAGAACTTTTTCATCCCCACAGACAGAAATTCTGTACCCCTTAAACAATAACTCCTGATTCCCCACTTCCCCTAGTTTCTAGTTTCTAATAACCACTATTCTGTCTTTGAATTTACCTATTTTTAGTACCTCATAAGTGAAATCATACTACATTAGTCCTTTTGTGGCTGACTTATTTCACTTAGCTTAATGTTTTCAAGGTTCATCTATGTTGTAGCATGTGTCGAATTTCTTTCCTTTTTAAGGCTGAATAATATTCCATTGCATGTATATACCACTTTTTAAAAATTCATTCATGTATTAACAGACACTTGAGTCATTTACATCTTTTGACTATTACAAATAATGCTGCTATGAACAGAGATATACAGTGTTTTGTTGAGTCTCTGTTTTCAGTTCTTTGGGGTATATACCTAGCTACCCAGGTTTTTGACAGGAGTATGTTTATGCTCTTGCCAGCTGCAGACATTATAATTTGTTTTCAGTTTGGGCTAATTTAATAAGCCAAAAAATGGTGTTTTGTTTGCATTTATTTGAATTAGAAATAGTTTAACATGTTTTCACACCAGTTAGTACCTTAAATCTAATTATACTTTTATTTATTTTAATTTTATATTTTTTCTTTTCTTTTTTATTTGGTGAAAGAGAATCACACAGGAATAATTATACTTTTAATCATTCATTATATTTTTATTGCTTTTATCTTATGGATACTGATTCAGATTCAAATTTGTGACTGTTATTTGCCAGGCTCTGGGTCAATTCCTTCCACATAAGTTTTCTCATTTGATCGTTATAACAGTCCTGGGTGAGAAATATTAGTGACCCCATTTAGAGATGGGAATACTGAGACTCAGAAAGGTTAAGTCATTTTGTTCAAGTAATTGCCCTTCAAACACAGTATTCTAGCTATAAGTCCAGCACTCTTCACTTTACTAGTTCATTTTACCAATGTATAAACTAAGGGCAGAGTTTATTTATTTTTTTTCTTTATTTCAGTATATTATGGGGGTACAAATGTTTAGGTTACGTGTGTTGCCTTTTCCCCCTTCCCCCCTACCACCCTGTGTCAGAGCTTCAAGTGTGCCCATCCTCCAGATGTTGCACATCGCACTCATTATGTATGTATATACCCATCCCCTCCTCCCTTCTCCCATCGGCCCTACACCCAATAAATGTTATTCCTATATATCCACTTAGGTGTTGATCAGTTAATAATAATTTGTTGGTGAGTACATGTGGTACTTATTTTTCCATTCTTGGGATACTTCACTTAGTAGAATGGGTTCCAGCTCTATTCAGGAAAATACAAGAGGTGCTATATAACCATTGTTTCTTATAGCTGAATAGTACTCCATGGTATACATATACCATATTTTATTAATCCACTCCTGTATTGATGGGCACTTGGGTTGTTTCCACGTCTTTGCAATTGTGAATTGTGCTGCTATAAACGTTTATTCAAGTGTAGGTGTCTTTTTATAGAGTGTCTTTTGTTCTTTTGGGTAGATGCCCAGTAATGGGATTGCCGGATCAAATGGTAGATCTACTTGTATTGCGTTAAGGTATCTCCATATTGCTTTCCACAGAGATTGAACTAGTTTGCAGTCCCACCAGCAGTGTATGAATGTTTCTCTCTCTCCACATCCACGCCAACATTTATTGTTTTGGGAATTTTTTTTTTTTTTTGAGACAGAGTCTCACTCTTTTGCCTGGGGTAGAGTGCTGTGGTATCAGCCTAGCTCACAGCAACCTCAAACTCCTGGGCTTAAGCAATCCTTCTGCCTCAGCCTCCCGAGTAGCTGGGACTACAGGCATGCGCCACCATGCCCGGCTAATTTTTTCTATATATTTTTAATTGGCCAATTAATTCTTTCTATTTATAGTAGAGATGGTTGTTTTTTTTTTTTTTTGAGACAGAGTCTCGCTTTGTCGCCCAGGCTAGAGTGAGTGCCGTGGCGTTAGCCTAGCTCACAGCAACCTCAAACTCTAGGCTCAACCAATCCTTCTGCCTCAGCCTCCCGAGTAGCTGGGACTACAGGCATGCGCTACCATGCCTGGCTAATTTTTTCTATGTGTATTAGTTGGCCAATTAATTTCTTTCTATTTATAGTAGAGATGGGGTCTTGCTCTTGTTCAGGCTGGTTTCGAACTCCTGACCTCGAGCAATCCGCCCACCTCGGCCTCCCAGAGTGCTAGGATTACAGGCGTGAGCCACCGCACCCGGCCCTAGAGATGGGTTCTTGCTCTTGCTCAGGCTGGTTTCGTACTCCTGACCTTGAGTGATCTGCCTGCCTCAGCCTCCCAGAGTGCTGAGATTATAGGCATGAGCCACCGCTTCTGGCCCTGTTTTGGTACTTTTTAGTAAAGGCCTTTCTCACTGGAGATAAGTGATATCTCATTGTGGTTTTGATTTGCATTTCCCTGATGATTAGAGATGTTGAACATTTTTTCATATGTTTGTTGGCCATTATTTGGGCAGAGTTTATATTATATTGACTAGTATAAGGTCTAACCCAGTACCTTAAGCATAGAAATGGATAGTAAATATATCTTGAATTGAACTGACAGAGCCATGACTACAATTCAGTCTCCTGTCTTTTAGTGATGTTCTGATAAACCCTGTTGCATAAAATGGTTAGGGAATAAATTTTATAAACTAAAAATATTTGCATTTAAAAATGATATTAACAATAACCTAAAGGAAAAATGTTTTTTGTAAGGACTTCCACGTTCTGCCCGGCTTCCTAACAAGACTATGGCTGATAACAGCAGTGATGAGTATGAAGAAGAAAATAACAAGGTACAGTATAACCCACAAGTGCTTCTTCTTCTTCTTCTTTTTTTTTTTTTTTTAATTATGTCCCTTGAGTCATAACTCACAGCTTCTTGTAGTATTTCTGTTTTGGGTTTTTAGTAGTTAGAGATGACAACAGTTCAATAGTAAACATGTTTTGAGCTCTCGTGTCCAATGGTTAAATATCTTTGAGCTCGTGGAGGAAAGTCAGTAGCAAAGAAACTTGAGATTTTGCTGCTACTTCTTCAGGAATAAAGCCTACCTTACAGTTGACTTTTTGGTGAGGAATTTCATATAATGTAGGCCAGTGTTTCACAAACTTTACTGATTATAAGAATCAACTGAGATACTTATTTTTTTTTTTTTTTTTTTTTGAGACAGAGTTTCACTTTATTGCCCAGGCTAGAGTGAATGCCGTGGCGTCAGCCTAGCTCACAGCAACCTCAAACTCCTGGGCTCAAGCAATCCTGCTGCCTCAGCCTCCCAAGTAGCTGGGACTACAGACATGTGCCACCATGCCCGGCTAATTTTTTCTATATATATTTTAGTTGGCCAATTAATTTCTTTCTGTTTATAGTAGAGATGAGGTCTCGCTCTTGCTCA
>VSMD01046098.1:0-30397 GCA_008750895.1 Mirza zaza
ATTCGGTTAGCTAAGATTTTGTTGAAAATTTTTGCATCTATATTCATTAGGGATATTGGTATGTAGTTTTCTTTTTTTGTTGCCTCCTTTCCTGGTTTTGGTATCAGAGTAATATTCGCTTCATAAAAGGTGTCAGGGAGGTTTCCGTTCTTCTCTATGTTGTGGAATAGTTTCTGCAAGATAGGTACTAGTTATTCTTTGTAAGTGTGGTAAAATTCGGGTGTGAAGCCATCTGGACCGGGACTTTTCTTTTTAGGGAGATTTTTAATTGCTGTTTCTATTTCAGCTGTTGAGATTGGTCTGTTCAGGAAATCTATTTCTTCCTGATTGAGCCTAGGGAGGCTGTGTGTTTCTAGAAATTTGTCCATTTCCTCCACATTTTCCAATTTGTGTGAATAAAGATTTTTGTAGTACCCATAAATTATATCTTGTATCTCTTTGGGATCAGTTGTGATATCTCCTTTATTGTTCCTGATGGAGCTTATTAGAGATTTCTCTTTTCTGCTTTTCGTTAGCTTAGCCAGTGGCGTGTCAATTTTGTTTATTTTTTCAAAGAACCAACTTTTTGATTAATCTCCTGAATAGCTTCCCTGTCAGTGGAACAGATCTGAGAATCCTGATATAAAACCATCCTCATATAGCCATCTAATCTTTGACAAAGCAGACAAAAACATATGCTGGGGAAAAGAATCCCTTTTCAATAAATGGTGCTGGGAAAACTGGATAGCCACTTGTAGAAGGCTAAAGCAAGACCCACACCTTTCACCTCTCACAAAAATCTACTCATGCTGGATAACAGACTTAAACCTAAGGTATGAAACTATTAGAATTCTAGAGGAAAATGTTGGAAACACTCTCCTAGACATCGGCCTAGGCAAAGAGTTTATGAAGAAGTCCCCAAAGGCAATCAAAGCAGCAACAAAAATAAATAAATGGGACATTATGAAACTAAAAAGCTTCTGCACAGCCAAAGAAATAGTCATGAAAGTAAACAGACCACCTACAGAATGGGAGAAAATTTTTGCTTCCTACGCATCCGATAAAGGGCTGATAACTACAATATACTTAGAGCTCATGAAAATCAGCAAGAAAAAAATCAAATAACCCCATTAAAAAGTGGGCAAAGGACTTGAACAGAAACTTTTCTAAATAAGACAGAAGAATGGCCAACAAACATATGAAAAAATGCTCACCATCTCTAATCATCAGGGAAATGCAAATCAAAACTACAATGAGATGTCACTTAACTCCAGTGAGAATGGCCTTTATCAAAAAGTCTCCAAATAACAAATGCTGGCGTGGATGCGGATAGAGAGGAACACTCCTACACTGCTGGTGGGACTGCAAACTAGTTCAGCCTCTGTGGAAAGCAATATGGAGGTACCTTAAAGCGATACAAGTGAATCTACCATTTGACTCAGCAATCCCATTACTGGGCATCTACCCAAAAGATCCAATGACACTCTACAAAAACGACACCTGCACTCGAATGTTTATAGCAGCACAATTCATAATTGCAAGGCTGTGGAAACAGCCCAAGTGCCCATCAATCCAAGAATGGATTAATAAAATGTGGTATATGTATACCATGGAGTACTATTCAGCTCTAAGAAAAAATGGTGATATAGCTCATCTTATATTTTCCTGGTTAGAGCTGGAACCCATATTACTAATGAAGTATCCCAAGAATGGAAAAACAAGCACCACATATATTCCCCAGCAAACTGGTATTAACTGAGCAGCACCTAAGTGGACACATAGGTACTACAGTAATAGGGTATTGGGCAGGGGGGAGAGGGTGGGTATATACATACATAATGAGTGTGATGTGCACCATCTGGGGGATGGTCATGCTGGAAACTCAGACTTGTGGGGGGAGGGAGGGAAAGGGCATTTATTGAAACCTTAAAATCTGTACCCCCATAATATGCCGAAATAAAAAAATAAGCGTTAAATTTGGCTTAGTGTGATTCCCATATAAATTTCTATGTCAAGAAAAGTACAAAAGTCACAAAAGTCTTAACTAATAATATGCTTTTGATTTTGGTCCCATCTGGTTTCTTCCACTCTGCACAGGTGTGAGCCAAAGTGTGTCAGAATCAGGAATCACCGTCACATTTACAGTGTCTGTGTAAAAAGTGAGAGAAGATGTATGCATGTCAGAGAGAAGGGGTGGTTAAAAAAAAGCCTTTTACCTGTTTCCCTGTCATTGTTAATTCATTTGGTGTATATAGCAATGAAAAAAACGGGCAAAAATCACTACTGTAATTTTGTTTATATCAAACTATGTGTATGGCCTACAGCCTAATATAATACTGCTAAAATTAATGTGTTTTAGAAAACAATAAAAGATCTGACACTTGTTTCAGAAACTAGTTTTATTTATTTATTAATATTTATATATAAATCTATAAAAAGTTAGAGATAGAGACACAGAGATAGAGAGATATAAAGATAGATTTATTATAAGAAATTGGCTCAGAGTATCATGGCGGCAGCAGTTTCCAAGATCTGCAGTCAGCATGCTGGAGATCCATGTTTGAAAACGTCTCCTAAGAATGTACATCCTCAACCCATCATATTTATGTACTTGTACTATGGATTAATATTTGGAATTGAAAATTGAAAGGTTTTCATTGACGTTAAGAAAACGTAGTAAAACATATTTATAGAAAATATCAAACAAAGTAGCCAAAAACCCAGGAACTAGACCTTTTTAAAAATAAAACGCTGCCGCAAATGAAAGTAGAAAGACACGAAAAGACACTATAAACCTAAGCTTGAAGAAAGATAAATTCTTTGATTTTGAAACATAAAAATTATAAAGGCCAAAGTATCCTTTGTGGCTGCTCCACACCTAAAACTGACGGAGAGTTATTAAAACACTTATACCTGCTCACTGTACAGAAATAACATTCTTGTGCAGTCATTAGCCCTGTGCACAGAACAGAGTTTGCATTCTACTCTTTCCTCCATGCGGGCGGAGCAGGAGGAGTTCTAGTGCAGATGAGCTTTTATTGTCAGTAATAAATTGAAAAAAAAAAAAAGCAAACCACGATGACTTCCTTTTAAATTTACAAGAGCCACAATAAGTTCACATATTTGGGAAATAGCCACATAGATTTCCAGATACCTGGTGTTTTAATTTTGTCCCATCTCAACTTTCAAAACTCAGTAACATAATCTATAGATTTGTTGAGACTGGAAGAAAAAAAATTGATTAGGTTTTACATTCTGTCTTCAATTACATGAAAAATGAAGCCCAGCATCCTTTGAGATCTTCTTGAATGTTTAATGAAAAGTAAGTTTATTTTTGCAAGACAGAAAACATTTCACTTTCAAAATAAAAATTCATGATTTAGATAGCTTGAAGTGAGGGAGTCGTGTCATGAATATTCATGGAGGCATTAATGTTTGCAAAAACTATTCATAAAGTGGAAAGTAGTTATAATTCAAAACTCAAGTGATGGATTAGGGTATAAGATATACAGTGAAATGTATGATTTCAAATTCAAAGAATTTTTCTGAGTCTTGGAAGCTAAATATTTGTATACAACCGAATTTGCAAAGCTCATTCCTTAGAATTACGCAAGGCATACCTACAGCCTCTCCAAGTCATCCAAAGCCTTCTTTTTATAACCTAAACTCAAGGTAACTACAGTGTATTGTTAGTATTTATTAATCAGGGGTCTTTTAAAATTATAACATTATCACATTGTTTGTAACATTATTTCAAAATATGTTTTTCAAAAACAAGAAAATAAACAAAAAAATCCCACACATGCATTTCAAGTTTAATCTTTTTCTACAGCAGCTGTTCTCACTTTGAGTAAAGAGATTTTAATTGGAGTAGAAGGAAGAGAGTGATTAGGTTAAATTATGTGCGTTCTCCCTGCCCGAGTGTGTGAGAAAACGTATGTCAGAATGATTGGATATCAAAAGAGAAAGTCCCAATAATTCTTCATTTGTTTTAAGTTTTACCTGACTGGACAAAGGAAAGTCATAGAAACTGTGGGGTGAAACCTGTTGTGTGCAGCTGTGGTTTAATTTCCTTTAGTTTATAGTGGGCTATCCTATTCAATCCCTTCTTTCTTGGATGCAAACTTCAATTGAGGTTATATATAAAAAAAGCAGGTGGTGATTAACTAATAGGGTTTGGTACCCAGTCTTAATACCGCAGCAAGTCGTCTTGAAAACAAATTCTCAAAGATGGAAACTTTGGTTTGAATGAATCCTAAAGTCGATTGATCTAAATAAGTTGGAATATACAACAAACACTTATAGGATCCCTCCAGAACCTGTAACTGCATGAGAAATGAAAAAATATATATAAGCAAATAAGCAAAAAAAGCACTTAGAGGATCCATTCATGGATCATGCAGGGATTTTTTTTTTTTTTTTTTTGCTTTTTGTTACTTTTTCTTGCTTTATGTTAATAGACTTCATTGCACTGATTGATTTTTTCTTTAATGTAAAGGTAACCATGCTTTCCAGAACTAAACCCAACTTGGTCATGATGTATTAATATTTTTCTATATTATTTCAATTGGTTTGTTAATATTTCATTTGGCATTATTGAATATGCATTCAATAATGCAACTTTTTTTATAATGCCTTTCAAGACTGTGCTGATTTAATATCATGAGTTGGGAACTATTTCCTTTTTTTTTTTTTTCTATTTTCTGAAAGAATTTGTTTTGAGTCAGTAATGTTTCTATCTTAGATGTTTTGGATATTGACTGAAGCCGGGCTGTTCTTTGAGGAGAGGCTTTTTAAATACACATTCAGTTTCTGGAATGGGACCTGGGCTTCCTCGGGGCACGGCAGCCTTGGGGGCTCCAACTTCTAGGTGGGAGCCCCAGCAGCCTTCTCAAAGCAAGGGCATCAAGAACCAAAGCCACAGCTTGCCCAGGCTGGGAGGGAAGGGGCATAAAAGAATGGATCATACTTAAAAATGTTATTGTCACGCTGTTAATGAAAAATAACCAAGATTTTAAGTTTTTTTTATTTCAGCATATTATGGGGGTACAAATGTTGTTAAGGTTACGTATATTGCCCTTGCCACCCCTCCCCCCTTGAGGCAGAGCTTCAAGCGTGTCCATCCCCCAGACGGTGCACATCTCACTCACTATGTATGTGTATACCCGTCCCCTCCTCCCCCTCCCTCCTGCTCTACACCCAATAAATGTTTTTTTTTAAACATTTTGGTTACATTGTATATCTTTGCCTCTCCCTAGCAAGGGTTAGAGGTACGTCCTTCCCCTTCACAATGCTCACCACATCCCTCAGATGTGGGACTACCCCCCCAACCCCTGAATCCCTGGTGAACACAATAGCATTATTAGGAGCATAAGAAATTCTTTTATTTTTTAATTTTTTTTATTTCAGCATATTATGGGGGTACAAATATTAAGGTTAGGTATATTGCCCTTGCCCCGCCCCCCCCAAGTCAGAGCTTCAATCTCAATCTGCACCTGAATGTTTATGGCAGCACAATTCACTATTGCAAGGACATCCACAACCCAAGTGTCCATCAATTCATGAGTGGATTATTAAAATTTGGTATATGTTTACAATGGAATATTATTCAATTGTAAGGAACGACAGCGAGCTAGCACCGCTTATATTATCCTAGATCGAGCATGAGCCCATTATCCGAAGTGAAGTGATGCAAGATCATAATAATGGGCTCTACTTGTACTCACCGTCAAATTGGTACTGACTGATTAACACTATGGTGCTCAAAGCGTGGTGGTGTTCACCAGGGATTTTAAGTTTTAACAAGAGTAACAACAACAATAAAAAAAAAAAACCCACAAATAAGTGAGGCATTCTCTAGAAACGGTGAGTCAATTACTTAGTCAGTGGGTAACGGAGCCCTTGCTATAAGTCAGCCATGGTGACAGGCTTGGGAATATATAGAGAGAAGGAAAGGTAGCTTCTTGCCCATGAGCAACTCAGTCTCCTAGCATAGGAGAAGAGGACCCTCCAAAGACAGAAAAATCACATAGTTGATAATATGCAAACTGAGAAAGGAAAAACCACCATGAAACATCCCCTTGTCGACTTAACCCTTTAAGAATACCCGTGAATAACGTTAAATTTGAGAACAAGAATATTTTCTGATTTCCAGAAATCACAATTGTTTCCTAAAACACACTGTTGTCATGATGAGATTAGACATTCTTTTTCCCCCCTTTTATTTCAGCATATTATGGGGGTACAAATATTGTTAGGGTTACATATATTGCCCCTACCACCCCTCCCCGCCACGTGCCAGAGATTCAAGTGTGTCCAACCCCCAGGTGGTATGCACCGCACCCATTATGTAAGTACACACCCTTCCCCTCCTCCCCCCCACGCCTGCCTACCTCCCGATAAAAGGTTTTTTTTCTTTTTTGACATTTTGGTTACATTGTATATCTTTGCCTCTCCCTAAAAAGGGTTAGAGGTAATCCCTTCCCCCCAACAATGCTCACCACATCCCTAAAATGTGGGTCTCCCCCCTCTCTGAATCCCTGGTGAAACTTACCACCATTTGAGCACCATAGTTTTAATCACTTATTCAAATGCAGCATGGAGGTAAAGCATCTCTGTGTGTGTATGTATATGCATGCAAGTAAAAATATATATACAAATATATGTAGACAAACACACATACACTATAGTGCAATTATACTGCTTGATACTTAATTACCTTAGGTCATTCCCTCATAAATAGAGTTCGTTTTTTTTCCCTTAAAATTAAGTTGAAAGTTTGGTAAGTCCCCAAGAATGTAAATTTAAGTTGCTGTGAGCATTGAAGTCGGGACACCATAGCTTTCAATAAATCATAATATTAAAAAAATTGACTGTACCAGAGATTGATTTTGCGGGCAACTGCCATTTTTCTCTGAGACAAGTTATTTTGGGTGTCAATATATTTTACCGTAAACAAATATATGGTAGGTTTTTACTCTCTGAGTCAATATGGATTTTTGTAAACATTTTCAATATCATTCTGTCAGAAATATCATACGTTCTTCTGAACAATGGCCAACTACGAAACCCTTTGATAGATGCGGTTAAAGCAAAAAATAATGTATTGTAATTGCAAGCATATGAAAGTCTACTAAATTGTTTTAACCAATACCTGTAGGTAATGAAGCATTTTTATATATTTTTAATTCATTCTATTTAGAGGAAAAAAATAAAATTTCTTAGACATATGCAAACACATTGTGAAAATGCTCTGACATATGTGATCTATTTATCTAGTGTATGACTTTTACCAACGTTTTTCTTTATATTCTTTCAGAAGTTCAATTTCTACAAAAATATTTACTCTGTTGATGTCTATTCCAAATCCCTCATTTCAGCATTATTCCAAATTAATAGCCTAGTAAACCTGCTATGCATGCAACCGTAAGTGCACATAACGTATGCTTTGTAAAACACTGATTTTGTGAATAACTAGCATATTAAGAGGAGAACACCCTTTTGGAGGAGCACAATTCACAATTGCAAAGATGTGGAAACAATTGAAGTGTCCATCAATACATGAGTGGGTCAATAAAATGTGGTCTATGTATACCATGGAGTACGATTCAGCTATAAGAAACAATGGTGATGTAGCATCTCTTGTATTTTCCTGAATAAAGCTGGAACCCATTCTACTAAGTGAAGTATCCCAAGAATGGAAAAACAAGCACCACATGTACTCACCAGCAAATTGGTATTAACTGATCAACACCAAAGTGGACACACAGGAATAACATTTACTGGGTGTTGGAGAGGTGGTGGGGGGAAGGGATGGGAATATACGTACATAATGAGTGTGATGCGCACCAACTGGGGGATGGACATGCCTGAAGCTCTGACTCTGAGGGGGAGGGGGAGGGGGAGGAAGGCAATACAAGTAACCTAAACATTTGTACCCCCATAGTATGCTGAAATAAAAAAAATAGAAAAGATATTTATGTGAAAAGAATTACTTTAAAATGTGCAGAACTGTAAACTCTGTTCTCCAGCTCACTCCCTCCTGAAACATCTTTCTGTGGTCCAGGGAATTCTCTCTGTCTGACCACACGCTCCAAAATTATATGTTCTTCACACCGATGTGCAGTCAATCACTGTGAAAAATACCCACAGAAGGACTGGTAATATTTCAAAAGATCAAAATTCATGGAACAGCATGAGTAACCATTCAAGCATTGCCAACTTTAAATTAACGTTTTCAAGCTGTTTTGGCAAAATGCTTTTATAAACAGTGAAAAGTATGATGTGTCACCCACGATCAAATCAAGGGGCTCTGATTTGGGTCTGACGGGGCATCCCGGGAAGGCTTGGTCCACTTGCACCACACTCTACAGTGGAAGTTGCCTCAACTTCTTTATTTCTAAATACAGAGTCAGCACAGTTCTTTATTTTTTTTCCCATTTTTGTAGGACACTCAACATCCTGTTAATTTTTTAGCATCCTTGCCTCTTCAGGAAACAGTCTGCTTTTGTCTCTTGGTTTATTCTCCAATATAACGAACAAAAATAGAAAACCAAATACTCTTAATTTTATACTTCCTTTCCTCCCAAACACATTACCCATTGCTCATGTTAAAGCAAATTTCTCTTAGCGTCCTTTACATAATTTCAACGACTTCCTGTAGTACATTATAATCTCCTTGGTGTTTGATCATCTAGTTTGGAATGTTATGGTGGTATTCCTTAAAACGTGGATACTTCAATGGATACTTTTGAAAGTTCTTTTTAAATAAAAAAAATCAAGTAAGCTTTATTCTGGCCCTAGTTTATGGGGAAAATAATGCTTTTCTGGTGGCAATCTCCCTGCTAACAGGTCTTTCCAACACCTGTACTTTTATAATGCAGTTCTTTTTCTCTTGAAGGTTTTCTGGTCACACTTCCAACATGCAAGCACTTGTAGCCAGTGGTATGAGAGGGCTCTATGGGTCATGCCACCAAGTTGCAAGCAATCAGCTGTTCTTTCTCCCGCTAACCCTTACGTTAACGTTGTGTCAGCATCTGGCCCCTTCCAAAGCTTCTCCCTGTCTCATGCTCTGTCTCAACTCGGCTTTCAGGAAAATACACACACCTGGTTGCCGTGGCTCGTTTGCAGAACGGGGGATGAACACAGAAAGAAATAGACAAACACACTCAAAAGACGGTACAAGACTGCAATGCCTCAAGCACCCGTCTTTTTATTTTTATACAGTTCAATTTGGCAAGCATCCTGCAGCTTTTTTCTGGTACGTGACTGCCCAAGGGTCAGCATGACCTGTTCCTCTAGACATAGCTCAAGAGTGGGGGCTGCATGCATCCTGTCCTTCATCGTCTGGTCCCGTGTGCAGGACAACAAGACGCCTTGGCTTGCGTGCAAAACCACAGGTCCTTGGCCGTTTGCCCTGAGGAACAGGTCTCTATGCTGGTCAACAAGTCACATTCCATTCTGGTAACTCTGGGTCTCGGCCAATCTGACCCACGGACGGCACCTTCACTGGTTTTCTTCTTCTGTCACTGATTGTTCCTTCTTGGTGGTTTTTCAGGGGTTCAGCTTCTATTCTCGGTTTCTAGACAGTGCCATGTCCCAAGGATCAGAGTGTTTCTCTCCATCTCTAGTCAATTTCCAGGGTATCTATTTGGGGTCCAGGGTCTCTCTTCTGGATGCAATGTCTCCTAGACTACTGGTGGGTGAAATCCTCCAGGGGTATGAGGTTTGTCCCAGTTGGGGTATCAGTGAAGCTCAGGGCTACATAGGTGCAACCGCTGGGCCCTTGGCTTGTGGCATCAACATCTTCAGAAGCCGGTGGAGTTCAACACATCTCTGCTCTTCCTGTCCCTTTTCTGATGGCGAAGACTGTGCTACCTCCACACAGCTGCCGACAGCGAAAGCACCTGTGTGCCCAGTCCCCAGACAAACCGCTTTTTTATCACATACTCCTAAACTATAAACCCTTGCATGGTGTACAGTTTTATTTCAGACAATAGCATTCGCTGCAATAAAAAATGTACTTATTAGTAAATATAACTTCTTGCTCTTTTCATTTTTTCATTTCAAATCTTTAATCATCGCGAGTCAAGCTGAATTATTCATAACTTTTAAAACAACACAATGTTGTGGCGTGTTTGTTATAATTTAAAACAGCCATTTGGACTGAAAGAAAACACACATCTCTTTATTTTTCATCCCAGCCTAGAACAGAGCAATTAATCTCGCTTTGAGTTTATACGACTGTTTAGCAGTAAAGCCTTCCCATCCGTTTAGGCATTTAATTCAAGATGTATTCTGTGATTCTTATTTTCACTTGTTCTTGTCTTCTTTATATATATATATATACACACACACACACACACACACACACACACACATATATATATATATACTTAGAAATATAGCCTTTGGGCAAAATAAAGAAGGTAATTACTTTTGTCAAAATGTTGCAAGACTGCAGCTCGGGGTTACACAGTGGACCCACCAGGACTGGGTGTCTTCCATTTCTGCCATCACCACCCTCAACCTAAGAGACCTTGCCAAACGCAGCTCCTCACTGATGGACTCATTCATGCTCTTCTGGTTTTAACGGACGGTCTGGGATGCGTGGTGTTGTAAATTGCATATACTATTTGAAGAAAAAGCTCACGTGAAGAGCTATCCTTTGATACAGTGATATTTGAGTGCTTAATTATATTAAAGTGCAAAGGGACTTTGGCCATGCACACCTGGTCAGGTGTGACATACCTCTGAACTCAGAACAGCAGGAAGCCCAGCTTTAATGAGAAAGTAGCCTCTTAAAAAGAATCTTCAGAAAAGGGCTCAATGTGTGGGGATGTATTCAGACTTTTCTGTGGGTACACACCTGTGCATCAGAGAGGTGTCTTATTTTCATCCTCTCCACACTTATCATAGTTAAAAGTGGTGGATTTGTTACTGTAGAGATGTGCACAAATAACTCTATAATGGCTTCTCCAAAGAGTGACTTAGCATGTCTTTATCTTATGGTTAAACATGACAGGGTCTCCATACAAAAATGATTCAGAGCACAAATGAATGAACCATGAAGTTTTATATGAAAAAGGATGACAAAGATGAAAAGTAATGTATCATTACCATCGATGTTGATGGTAAATAAAAATCACCTTGGTAAAAAAAAAAAAATCTTGCTCAACCCTAGTTGAAGCAAGACTGGATTGAAATAGCCTAAGGATCATACAAGAAATGGTATCTAGCAATTTTCCCTTTTTCTACTCAAATGTTCCTACCTTGTTTTGGTACCTGTCCTTTTAGGGAAAAAATTGTCTTTCATATGTCAGAGTTTGAAGTCCCAGGAATCAGCCTCTGAGACATTTATTGAGCAAAAGTGTTCACTACTGTTTGCTTTCGGATCAATACATGCTCAAAAGGAGAGAACAAGGTCGATGTGGCCAGAGGAAGACGCTAGGCTGTATGATGCAGTGTGACGACTTCCAGCGGATCCAAGGTGAAATAGACCTTCAGATGTGGCCTGAGTCGAACTAAGATGCGGGTCCCTTTAGAGAACCATTGACCACTCAAGGCAGGCAGCTCCCCAGGGAGGGGCATGGTCTTGGGAGTGGCTGTTACTTCTAGGTGAGACAACACCTGAGGTGCGACACTGGGGGTTGTATGCCGGACAGCACTCCCGACAGCTGGGACAACACGTCTTCTATCCCAGGGGGCACAGGTGGCACTTTGAGGCAATACCTTTAGCACCACTTGGAGAAACCCCTTCATATTCTAGGAGAAGCTCCACTGAGACATTTTATGAAATGAAGTTGCAATTCAGCAATATTTGGTAGAAAGAGTTTATCTAAAAACACTCGAAATAATATTGTTTTGCATGAAGATGAAGAAGCAAATGACCAAGAATCCTGTCTGTATTAAAACATTTCCACATACTGTGTTTGCTGGAAATAATGCCTGCTGCTTCCTACAGCAAAACTCCAGCGAGTTCATTGGACACACACAAAGAAAAACCAGTCACTTATTATTCAACCCAGATCTTTGATGGGATTAGCTCCTTTCCATACAGAAAAAAAATATATATATATAGTGTGTGTTTTAGATTTATGCCTCAGTGGTTTCTCTTGAGAGTGCCAGAGCCCAGTGAAAATCATCTGACACGTGATAAATCTACCCGTGAATACAGAGTGAAATGCAGGCACCATTGCGTCGATACAATATTTTTCTTAACCTCGAATTTTCTAGTTTTTCTTAAATATAGCTCCCAAAGGGAAATCTATGCGTCAAAGCAGAGCAGATGGAAGTAAAAGAATTCACAGCGAGAGAGATTTAATTGCGGGCAGGTTCGACACTGGCCCCAGGCATGTTTGCAAAAGGAGCATTAATGATCGGGTAAGAAACATGGGTAAGACATATTTAGTGTTGCTCATGGAACAATAAAAGACCCACAAACCTGCCTTAATTCAGCTGAAGGAACTAACAAGTGGGCACATTTTTACTGACTTGCATAAATCTCTGTACATTGCCAAGTGGAGAAGACGAGATCCCTAAAAGAACGGAGTCACGGAGATGTGGGGCAGTGGGACCAGCAGGAGGGACGTCAGGCTGGAAAAGGAGACTCAAAGGTCCTGAGGTCTGAGATCCCTCCTCTCCCCACCACCAAAGGCTCCAGTTTCCTCCAGTGGATCTCACCAAGCGGCTGAGAGATGTCGTCACCAAAGAGTCCTGAGCAGGGCAAGGACCGCTTGTGATTCCAGTTCCTGGAACAGAAATATGGGTACTACCACTGCAAGGACTGCTACACCTGATGGGACAGTGCTTACCTGTGGTGTGCACAGGGCACGAACAAGGTTTACTTTAAACAGTTCTGCAGAACTTGCCCGAAGTCTTACAACCCTTACCAAGTGGAGGACATCACCTATCAAAGTTGTAAACAAACTAGATGTCCCTGCCTGGTGAAACTTCGACAGGTGGACCCCAAACGGCCCCATCGCCAAGATTTGTGTGGGAGACGCACAGGCAAATGTCTTTCCTGCGACAGCACTTTCAGCTTCAAATATATCATTTAAATAAAGGAATGTGGAAAGGTACTGAGAAGGTCTCTGATTCATTAGTGACGCACACATTATTGGGTGCAGATTTATGTTGTCCAGATCTAAGATCTGAGATGTAATTATTCATTAATAGATATAATCCTTCTGCTACAGGACAGATCTTAAAATTTTTGAAACTGACTCACAGATGTTTCTTACTACTTCATCTGTGGCTTCTGGCAGGAAGACATCTCTATATCCTTAAACCTCTCTTCGCAGGATGAGATGTGCCTCAACCCAAGCTGTTCCACCTGATTTCTCTTCCAGGAAGCACTGGGTGCCCTGGGTGGGGCAGGGGAGCACTGGCGGCAGGAGCCTCTCGCTGCCAGCCACTTCGGACACCCCAGAACACCAGCAGCCGCCTTTGGGAAGAGGAGCTCACACCTGCCGCTGGTCCCTATGGGAACACAAAGGACCGTCTGGCACGGCAAACGTGGGAAAGTTCTGAGCGTCATTCCGAAACCTGCCCTTGTGTTGCCGTGAGACGTAGGTATTTAACAGCAGCTCAACTTTCCTGCTGCTTCTGGAGAGCCTGAGCCACCCAGACAACAAGAGTCATTTTCTTCCGCTGCCCTTTTCTTTGTTGTGCTGTTTTATAACTTTGGAAACCCAGCTTCAAGTGACAGAAAAGTTCTGCAGACGTTTGAGAAACATCGCGCGTGTCTGTGTTTATACTCACATTGGTATTGATATTTAAAATCTGTGGGATGCTTAGTTCGGGGAAGCAAACTGGGCAGGAAATTCGTGTCTTCCCTGGGACACCGTGATGTCATCATCACCCTCCAAGTGACAGACTTGGACAGGCACCGGGAGAAAACACAGGCAGACCTCACTCAGGATGGCTGAGTTCAGAGATTGCACTTTGGAGGAGAACTTCCTATGCGTATTTACCAGGGGTCTGCCCCAGGCCGTCATCTGCCCCGCTCGACTCTCAGCCTCCAAGTACCCGTGACACCACGTGCAGCCTCACAGCCATCGCTTGGGGAAAACTTCCAGTAAAGCAAAACCCACAACATTTTGACTTTCAAAAAGATATAGAAGGTTTACATTTTATGCTACCTACAGTATAAGCAGTAAATAAAAACCAAATCATACAGATCTGATATGCTTGCACAATTCACAAGGTTTCACCAAGCAGTAAAGTCGGCGTTTTTCCTTTTGTGTGTGTGTATGTGTGTGTGTGTGTTTTGCCTTTTTAACCTGACATCCCACAACTTGTGGGCTGCTAAGTTGGAGACGTCTTAAAACAATGCTTCTGTGTGCTGTCAACATCAAAATTTCCTCATTGTGATCAAGGGCACACACAGCTGCTACAAAGAAAAATTTAACTAAGAAGGAAAAAAAATCCAGTGAAGTGAAACTTCTAAGAAATAAGATTTATTTTTGTATGCAACATCCACTATGTCTTCTCCATAGCACTTTTCCCCCTTAAACTTCAAGAAGATATAATTTTGAAGGGAGATATTGAGAATCAATTGTCAGTTTGCAATTACTCAATGACCCAGTTTTTTACATTTTATTGAATTATTAATCCTTTGAAAATAATATTTGCTTTTCTCTGGTCATAATTGGTTTGTGGTTTACACGTACATTATAATTATGCTGCTTCTGACTTTTTACCACCTTTCATCTTTAATTCATGAGATTTCTATTTTACACTTTCATAACCTTTAACACCTGTTCATTCAATGAATATTTATTGCACAACTGTATACACACCCTAAGCCAGGCACACGGTATAATCATGCAAGGTGGAAATAACCAGACAAATAACATAATTACAGAGTCTGCTAAATAAAACATAGGGCGTGATCACTCTGTTAAGAGCAGAGAGAAACTGGGGATACTGCTTGTGGCAGACAGGTTAGAAAGTTCCTACCTGGGAATGTAGCACCTGAGCTGAGCATTCCTGACTGTGGGAAATGAATACACAAGGACACTGAAAATTTACAGTCTTTAAGACATTTGGTTTTAGAGCTGAAGAAAAAGGCTACAGCTTCTAGGCTGGAGGTGTGTACATGAATGTCACTCAGAAAATGTTCTCTTGATTCTTTATTTCCATTTTTTTAATTTCAAGGACGAGTTAGAGTTGAGTCTGTTTAAAGCCTGATTAAAATGATCCATATAAAGGAAGAGAGAATAAATAGAATTTGCAGAAGACGATGATACCTAATAAACTACTGTTGGCTTTAAAACACTTTGTAACCCACATTCAACCCTGTACAATAGTGGCTGCATTTCACATAGTCTGCAAATGTGCAGATTCTTACAGGAAAGGCTTGATAATTAGTAAAAGGCATGTGTCTTCCTTTAAATCTCATATGAATGTCCTAAGGAATAAGAGAGTAAAATTATTTTATATGTGCAATCTTGTAACATTGTAATAAGAAATTAAATTCCGAAATGACGACGTTAAAGAATTATTTTAAACTGTCAGTCTTCGATGAAGTAAAGAAACAAAGAATTTATTTTTAGGCTGTAATTAAAATTTCATGACATCCAGTTGGAGACTGAAACAACTAAGATATTATAGACTGTTTTTTTTTTTTAAGTCCAAAACCTCACAGGCATCCTCTAAATTTCCAAAGGAGATAGACTATTTCTCCACCAGAGAATATAATATTCAACAAGAATCCCGGGCCCCGTCTGCAGCTTGCTGATAAGAGGTACCATGAGAGAAGGGCAGCTAAAAGGGTTCCAGGCAGTGTGAACTACTTAAATTGGACACAATATAAAATCTCGAACTATGTCAGCACATCATGAGGAAATCATTTCAGAATGTATATGCAGAGGAATTTAGGAAATCAGGTCGGTGTAATAGGGAAACTAACAACATTCGGGAGCGCAGGAAGAGGTTCGAGTCTCTTAAAGTGATGCTGCCATTGTCCGGATGTCGCCATTGTTGTCAAATAACTTGGAGCAGTAATGCCACTGTGAAATTGGAACCAAAATTAAGTCTCTCCTTTTTCAAAAGTAAATACGCTCAGCAAGGTATGTTCATGAGGAGTATGTCCTTAGGGAAAGTAAGATGTTCGGCTTAAACAGGAGACGGTGTCGTGGAAATCATCCTAGTTCTAAGATGCAATTACTCAACGACCACGTGTTCTCTATATTTATTCATGAACTCCTTGGTGGAAGCTTGAACTAAATACTTGAGTTGAAGGCACAATTGACGTGTTTCTTTTTTTTTATTTTAGCATATTATGGGGGTACAAGTGTTAAGGTTACATATATTGCCCATGCCCCCTCCCCCCTCGAGTAGGAGCTTCAAGCGTGTCCATCTCCCAGACGTGGCACATCTTACTCATTGTGTTTGAATATACCCGTCCCCTCCTCCCGCCTCCCACCTGCCTGACACCCGATAAATGTTACTCCTATATGTCCACTTAGGTGGTGATCCGTTAATACCAATTTGCTGGTGAGTACATGTGGTGCTTGTTTTTCCATTCTCGAGATACTTCACTTGACGTGTTTCTATGTCCAATGTGACTCACAGTTGAGAGATGCTTCACCTGAGTCTTTCCTGGAGATTTATCCTGAAAAATTACGCTGTTGAAATACAGACTGTTCCACCAAATAATAGTTTTACAAAGGAGGTGCCTGATTATGAGAGCCACTTGGGAAAAAATGTTTTTTCTCGTTTGCCCATTCGTCATATTTGCGTTCAAATTTATGGAACTGCTCGAAATTATGTTTTGTTTGATGTCCGAATCATCTTGTTTCAAGGGCTAATTTGTGGACACAGATATTCAAGGCTTACTTGGGGAACGACGGCGTTAGGAATGGCAGGGTAAGAGCCTACACAAAATCCTTTCCTGCATAAAGGTTGTGAGGGTGCTGTCAAAACCTGATAAGAGCGACATTTTCAGGAATCTGGAAATCAGCCAAAAGCTTGCAAAAGCCCAGGGAACATGTGTTCGAGAAGAGCAGCTGAAGCTCTGCAAGAACAGGCAGATGCAAATATTCAGGTAGAGAAAGGTCAAAGGTCACCATCCATATGCAACCCAGGTAAGTCCACCTGAAAGACATATCGTAATCAAGTCCTCAAAGGCCAAAGACAAAGAGAAAATCCTGAAAGCAGTAAGAGAAAGGAAGAAAATAACAGGAGTTTTGGTTCACCCAGAGGAAGAATTCTCAGCAGTAATCAAGCCAGGAGAGAGCAGGATGATATATTTAAAGTTCTGAAGTAAAAAAAAAATAATAATAATACTGTAAACCAAGACTCTGGGGCTCAATCCACTGGGAAAGAGAAATTCCTGGGCCTTTAAGGGATTATTAAATATGTGAAGCATGTTGATGTTAGTTCTTAGAGACTCGAAGTCAAGTGGGAGGACAATGGTGGGCAGAGACAAGTGGACTTCTGACCCAGGTCTGTGGGCGTCAGCGGTCGCAGAGCGCATGAGGAGGCGTTTTATCCCTGGCAACCACAGGTGCAGGTGTAGACGTGATGCTATCACCTGCCGTGGATTAGCTGAGTTCCATCTTCCAGTAGGGAGGAGCTCCAAACCACATTAAAGACCAAGGCTGTAACCAAAACGATCCCACAAATCTGTCTTTTAATTTGTGTTTCCTGTCCTAGGACGCCTCCTAGTGTCAGGGCTGTGAAAATTAGGAAGTTGGAGGTTATAGCAGGTGTTGCAGAGAGGGCTAATACAGGGAATTGTTCTCAGGTATGTTAGGTTAACAGCCCTGCAAAAGGAGATCAGCCAACATCCAAAAGTAATAACTGCAGGAAGTACCGTGTTTCCCTGAAAATAAGACCTACCCATAAAATAAGCCCTAGCAGGATTTCTAAGCATTTGCGCAATAGAAGCCCTACCCCGAAAATAAGACCTACGCAGCGCATCTGCACAACCCATGCATTCCATCGTGGAGCGGGAAAGAAGACAAGCAGCCCTTCTCATCTGCCACATCGTGACAGCTACTATCTCAGGGACGACTGGAAACGTGCGGGCAGCCCCACCAACAAGGTCAGCTCCCCCTGTCAGGTCCCGGCCATCCTGTGCGTGCTGCAAGCTGAGGCTTTGAGGGGAAATAACATATCCCCTGAAAATAAGCCCTAAGGTGTCTTCTTGAGAAAAAATAAATATAAGACTCTGTCTTATTTCCAACATTGTAGCTACAGTCCCCACAACTTGGAGACAAGTGGGGATGAATGAAACCCGAGGGCTCAAAGGAGGCCCCCCCCACTGACCTGGTAAACCCTCCTGAGGAGGGGCTGCATGCCAGCTCTCATTGTAGCTCTAGGAACAGGGACCAGGGAGCCCCTGAGGTTGACACTCAGGTGTCCGGGTTGAAGCACAGCCTGGCTGCTCCCTGGAGCTCTGTGGGGTCTTGGGCTTCTACGTGGAGCCTGATTCCAGAAGTTTACAAGAAGTTGGATTCTGAAAAGAATTGCTACTGTTGGAACCCATGGCTGCTCCCAGGACTGCACTACAGAAACAGGGAAGGAAGTGGGAAAGAATAGCCCCTTTCCTCTGCCTGCCATGCCCTGTGTTGATAGCACATCTAGGAAAGGCACCAGGGAAATGTGCTTTGTGGAGTTTACGAGTCTGCAGTGCACAGGAGAGTAACTTTGGAGCTCAGGGAAGCAGGAAAGTATTCGGCAGGAGGCAATCTGCATTGTGTTTTTGAAAGATCACTCTGGTTATTGTATAGAGAATAAACTATAAACAGCAAAAATGGAAGTGAAAAGAGGACTATCAAGCTATTGCACTTGTGACAGATTATTAAATGAGAAAAGATGGTGAGGAGGGCTGAAATTTAGGACCAACTTTATAAAATCATGTGAGAAATAATATTTTGGCAAGCAAAGTTCTCAAAGAGAGGCTAAACACATGATAACAGATTGCACGCATATTCCCTCTTTTAATTTATTAATGAAAGATTTCGGTGCTGAAGAATCATCTTTGTCATTTTTACAATGAAGGAAATCTGAATAATGTCCCCGTGGTGCAGTTAGCACATCACTGTTTGCTAACTAGGTCGGATGATGGATGCAGCTGCGCCATAAATTCCTCAGCAGGCCGGAGGGAGAGAAATCACCACTTAAGGAGGGTGAGTAATTCAGCCCTTCACACAGCAGCACGAACTCATTTTCAAAGTAGCCTCTGCTGCATCTGGGTTCAGGTGGGTCTACTGGTTCCAGCACATGGTGGCAGGGAGGTGGGGACTCCAGGGACCTGTGTCCATGAGGACCTGGAAATAATTTATTACAAAGGAAGGGAAAAAAACCTCAGAATATGAGTCAGTGACAGTAGCTAACATATTCTGAGCCCTTACTATGGGACAGATTCTATGTTAAGTGTTTGCATGTCTTGCGTTAAAAATGATGCAAACATTTGCAGCATCCTCAGAAGGGATTTTTTTCCCCAATTAAATTTGGAAAGAGTAGAAAATTCTTCAAGGGATCAACATAATTCATGTGCAATTTATTGTTGTTTCTCCGATAGTCTAATATATCCTTCTATCTATCACTGAAAGAAACATTGTGGCGACACATTAATAATTTTAGAAGCACATTCTGTTTATTATTACTTAGTGGTCTTTGCCACTTCATTGCTGATTAACAATGGTATGTTCTTCTTTTTCAAGCTACAAGGCACAAGTTTTCATTTTTTAAAAGTTTTGCTTACCTTAGACGATTCCTGTATCCCATTCCAAATAGGTAACAGAGCTAAACCCACTTATCGGTCACAAATGCAATGTGAAAATTATCCAATAGAATTATTGCAGGTGGGAATGCAGTCTAAAAATTCATGGCTTCTAATGGTGCTTCTATGTCCATGAACTTTGAGAGCTCCAACTACATGTCATTAAGTTATTTTGCATTGATCTTTCCTCATGTTTACTTGTGGAGGATTTAAAGCAGAAAAAAGGAGGCATTTAAGGAATATTTCTAAATTCTGCTCAGGACACAAAGCTACGTTTTTCCCCTGCTCAGCTGTGGCCATTAGTGACACACAAATGATAACGTTCACAGGCCTAAAGATGGGTTTGATCTGGGTGGCCGAAGACCTTGCCTCTTGCAGAACAAACAAAAAGCCCTTAGAGTCTTAATTGATTTCTCCTTGTTGCTATACTGAGGCCAATATCCTTCTCACGTGGGTCGCCCACTGCTGCCCACCAACAGTTCCTTCCAGTTCTCTGTGTGGGTGACCCAAGATTCTGCTTCTTGTAGCCAAGGAAGGCAAACAGAATGGGAACCTGGTTGATCTGGCCAGGCCAGTCAGTTAAGAAGTTTCTATATCGAACTCATTGCACATAGCAGGAAAACAAAAGGGTAGAACAAAGAGTCCTGATTAAATTTGTTCTGCTGCAGAATTTAGAGTCCTGCCGGTCTGCTGAACCCTTCACCAAACGATTATTTCCTAGAGTCTTGCGAGTATGGTGAATGGCTCCCTGAAGCCCGAGGAAAGAAACACAGTGGCTCACTCACTTATTATTAGGATGATGGGGAGTCTTTGCTATTGGTAAACAGTGAACGGGAGCCGGCAGATGGGAGTATTAGCAGAATGAAGTTTGTCTGGATTGATTTGTAGTGGCAGAGACAAACAGATGTAAGCAGTTTAGCGGAGAACAGTAAATTCCATGGCGTCATAATAAATCATCGGTATACTTAGCTGTAATTATGGCTGCCTGGAATAAATTTAGATATAGAAGGGTGACTTGGGTGGCTAGAATTCCTAAACTCTAAAAACAAACAAACAAAAAAATCCAAAAAGCAGCATTATCCCAGGAATATAAAATTTCCCCATGAAACATTTTATTTAGAAAAAAAAATTTATAATATCTTTGTTAATGATCGATAATAAAAGGGAAATAATACTATCGCCAAAAGAATTGTTGAATCCATGATATATTAACCGTAAAAAGTATTATTTGACTGAGCTCCATGCAATAGATTTTGAGCTCTACAAGGCGGGTTCCATTGCCTGTTCTATTAAGCGCTGGGCACAGAGAAATTCAAAAGCACTTTTATAACTTTGTGTGTGTGTGTCGCAGAAGGCGGCTGAGGTTTACAAGGATATCAGCACATTTGACTTGTGTTAGTGAAGATCATGCCAGCTGCTGTAACAGGTCAGCCTTAGAATCTCAAAGACTCAAAAAGTTGGAAGTGTATTTCTCACACCTGTGCCGCCATTTGCAAAGATGACTTCGGAAATCTCCCTGGGAATACGTGCCCGTTAGTGAGAGGGAGTAGAGGAGGGCTTGAGGAGTATGAACAAGATTTTTGGGTTTTTTGTTTGTTTGTTTTATTTTGTTCTTAAGGTGTCTGACATGGGGATTATGTAAGTCACTCCTCCCATGTTCTCATAGCCATTTCACTGATTTCCTTAAGCTGGGGGCTTGGGGCAGAGGCGTTGGCGGGCGTCCCAGCATCCTGACTGGGACCAGATGCCAATGGCTGGATGGGCACTGCTCTGGTACCCACTGCGCAGCCATTGGCTGCTTGGAACGAGTCTGTACAAAGCAGTTGCTCTTGGCCACATGTCTGCCTGTGCTCCTGATGCTGAGTTTGTTCATGATAGCAGAGGATTAATCTGTGGTGATCAATTTCCATCTGCTGTTTATGACGGATGCTGAGAAAAATTATGACAAGTCACATTTAATTGTTTACTGGACAACCCCCGGGCAATATTTTTCCATCCTGTGCTTTGAGCAATGTTGTCTGTAACATTTTCTTTCAGCAATTCAATCCAGTGAATTTGCTGCGATGTGTAAACGATACAGTAATATTCTGTCCAATATTCTAGCATGGTAAGAGGACATTTCCTGTCACCAATCAATTTAAAGCCTTTTTACTAAGTGGATGGTGATATTAAAGGACAGTGTTTTATGAGGCAGGTTGATGTAAAAATTGTGTGTTGGTGGATTTATAAGATATGAAGTGAAATCAGAGCAGAGTAATTAATTCTCCCATGCAGGTAGTAACCCAGCCTGACCCTGCTTAGCTTCACAAGATCAGTCGAGACCAGATGCCTTCAGCATGATTTGACTGTAGACAGAGCAAAGTAATTCTTATTAAAAGGGCTCGTGAAGAAGGAGTTAGCACGCTGGATGGGAGAGGTTTTTATGGAACGTGCTGTGAGGAAAGACATGCTGGACCTGGCTGTGGAAAGTACTCCAGGTAGTAGTCTCCCTGGGACTGAAATACAGAGCAGTTTTTGTAAAAGTCTAGGTTAATGAAAGGGAATTGGAAAAGATAAAACTGAATGGACAGGTAAGGAAATTGCAGACTGCACTGAACCTAAGTTTTATCACCTCCATCCTTCAACTGTGGGAAGTCCTTGAAACTTTATGAGCATAGACATGCTGCGTTAGTGAGTGAGTGAGTGCCACTCAGAAAACACCTGCACCATAGCACGGACTTGTGAGAACATGGCTGTGTTCTCTTATTTCTGTCTTCAAGGCAGATGTCACTCCTGGGTCGTATTGATCTTCTGGGCTTGCCCACAGAAGTTCAGAGGGATTTATTTATATGGCATAAAGCTCCTCAGTCCCTTTGGACCTTAATGAAGGGATCAAAGGAAAACAAGAGAGATAAACAAAATATATATCAATAATAACTCTTAGGTCTTGGCTGGGAACTGACATGCACAACTTCCGCCCACCTCAATCAGCCAAAGCAAGTTACATGGCTACGCTCGACATAAATGGGTGGAAAATATACTTTACTCAAACGGACGATAACACAAAGTCATGTGATGACAGACAGGTATGCAGGGAGAGTGAGAAGAACTGGGAACAGTGGTCCAATCTACCACAAGTGCTATCAACAGAGGGTTGCCTTGGAAACTCATCTGATGACGACACATTTGATCCACAGGATGGGGTGAGGCACCCAGTAACCATATTGCAGGTAAGAGGTTTGCTTTTGGGAAAGGTGTTTTCAACCTATTTCGATGTTTTTAGACTATTTCAGGCTTTCTAATAGTCCATTAGCTAGTGCCATCCATATTCTTGTCAAGAACCGTGCAGTGTCTGAGATTTTACTCTGTTCAAAAGTTTCCATGTCAGCTGGGTCCACATTGTCTCAAGTGGCGGGATTCCCTCCTTTTGAAGGCTGTGTAATATTCTATCATGTGTGTATATATATATATATATATATATATATATATCTATATATATATATAGTCTCTCTAGTCTATAGTCTATATATATAGTCTATAGTGTGTATATATATATATATATAATCATGTGTCCTTTAGCAGCTGGAATGCATTCTGAGAAATGCACCGCTAGGCAATTTCGTCGCTGTGTGAGCATCACTGCATGCACTTACAAAAACCTAGATGGTGCAGCCCCTGCACACCTAGCTGTATGGAGTAGCCTAGTTCTCTGACCACTGTCCTATACGTGGTCTATCATTGACCAAGACATTGTTAGGGCTGGGTGCGGTGGCTCACGCCTGTAATTCTAGCACTCTGGGAGGCTTAGGTGGGTGGATCGCTTAAGGTCAGGAGTTCGAAACCAGCCTGAGCAAGAGCGAGACCCTGTCTCTACTAAAAATAGAAAAAAATTAATTGGCCAGCTAAAAGATATATAGAAAAAATTAGCTGAGCATGGTGGCGCCTGCCTGTAGTCCCAGCTACTTGGGAGGCTGAGGCAGTTTGAGGTTGCTGTGAGCTAGGCTGACGCCATGGCATTCTAGCCCGGGAAACAGAGTGAGACTTTGTCTCAAAAAAAATAAATAAATAAATAAAACGACATTGTTAGGCCGTCCATGACTGTATATACCACATTTTTTTATCCATTCATTCATGGATGAACACTTTGGTTGTTACCACATCTTGGCTATTGTGAATAATGCTTACAACCAACCTGAGAGTGCAGGTGTATCCCTTTTAGGTAGAGATCTTATTTCCTTTGGATAGACACCCTTCAATGGGGTTGATGGATCATATGGTAGATCCATTTCTAATTTTTTGAGGAGCCTTCACACTGTATCCCACAATGACTGCACTAATTTACAGTCCCACCAGGAATGACGCTGGGAGACCTCATGCCAAGTGAAAAATAAGCCAGACACAGAAAGACCAGTACTGCGTGATCTCGCTCATATGTGGAATCTGAAAATGTTGAGTTCACAGAAACAGAGACTGAAAGGGTAACGGCAAGAGGCTTGCACTGGCTTTGGGACCGACTGCCCTGTGCTGTGGTCAGAGCCCCTCTGTGGCCCTCTGAGCGAGGCCAGGATGCAGCAGCGCATGCCTGGCAGGGCCTGAGCTCGGCGACGCTTCCTGCCACATCTTATGAACAACACGAACGCTGAGCTAGTCAGCCAGAAAAATGTACATCACTGGCCTTTTGTGGTTTCTTTGAGAAGATAACACTGTTTGGGCTCAGACTGTTACCTGCCTATTATAGTTTGTCTCGGGAAAGCCACATGTCTTTTTGTTTGAGGATCTGCTCACTGGAGACCAGGAGCGGCGATGACAGATATCGTAAGAGAGATACACAGAGCTGATCTCCTGCCCTCGGGTCAGGAAAAACAACCCAACAGACTCTGAATCAGTCTTAAAGTGTTTCTGTGCAGACTGCTGCAGACTGACTGCATGTGGACATCCACAGCGCTGATAACTCAGTCCCTGGGAAGCCGCCACTGTTGGAGACGAGACCTGATATCCTTGGGAGGTCACAGGGGAGGGGACATTGTTGTGTGAGAAGTGGGCTGGGGGTGGCCCTGGAAGGAATGGACATTTCTACTGTGTTTCCCCGAAAATAAGACAGAGTCTTATATTTATTTTTCCTCAAGAAGACACCCTAGGGCTTATTTTCAGGGGATGTGTTATTTTTTTTTTTTAAGTATGGTACAACCATCTACATTTATTCAAATATAGTTAGGTCATCTTCTTCTGGAACATCATAATCACTCTCCAAACCCTGAATTCCATCCTGAATTTCTTGCGACTCTATTGCCTTTAGAACCATTGGCCGGGACCTGACAGGGCGAGCCGACCTTGTGGGTGGGGCTGCCCACACCTTTCCAGTCACCTCTGGGATAGCAGCTTGTCACGATGGGGCAGATGAGAAGGGCTGCTCGGCTTCTTTCCCGCTCCTTGACAACATGCATGGGTTGTGCAGACGCACTGCGTAGCCACACCTGTCACTAGGTCTATTTTCGGGGTGGGGCTTCTATTGTGCAAATGCTTAGACATCCTGCTAGGGCTTATTTTATGGGTAGGTTCTTAGTTTGGGGGAAACACCAGTATTGTCACTTTCTGGGGAAGGTTAATCTTGGAGCAAGGGGAAAGGAACTGAAAGCAGGACCTACACAGGGATGTAGAAAAACATTCCCCTTTTTCAGCTGTTGTGTGGTGGTTTCTTCTGGAATCTATTGATTGGAGAAGCTCAAAGTACCCTGCTGGGTGGTGGGGCGCATCCGTACAGCCTTGTCCCTGTGCAGACCTGCAGCTCTTGGGCTCCTGGCCCAGAGAAGTGCATGGGGGAGGGGAAGCACCTGGGCACGGTGGCTCTGGCTCAGCCACGTAGTCAGCATTTCTGTGACTCCTCTGTTCCCAAGGCATTTTCTGGGAACCTCTGACTCCTTCAGAGGCCTGAGAGACCACAAAACTGCCATAACAACAATAATAAACGATTATATTATTTGACCCTTTCATTTCTTCCCTGTCACAAGTGCAATGTATTTTTCTAGAGGCAACCTGACTTGTGACATTACAAAAATGGAATAGAAGAAATAAAGGAACTCTAGCTGTGGTCTGCAAAGGCAGACAATAAACCTATCTGAAATGCTGCCTGAGCTTCTGTGGGTTGTATAAGAATTTTAGGATATTTATTTCTATTTCTGTGAAGAGTGCTATTGGGATTTTGATAGTGATTGCATTGAATCTGTAGATCACATTGTGCAGAATGGACATTGTAGCAATATTCTTGCAGTTCATGGATGCAAGATATGTTTTCATCTGTGTCATCTTCAATTTTCTTCATCGATGTTTTATAGATTTCACTAGAGAGCTCTTTTTTCCTTCTCAGTTAAATTTATTCTTAAGTATCTCCATTTTGGCTATCATAAAGGGATTTTCCCCCTCAATTTCTACATTAAAAAAATAAATATTTCAAATAAATAACATAACTTTACCCCTCAAGAAACTAGAAGACAAATAGAGTAAGCTCAAAATTAATAGAAGGAAAAAAAAGTAAAGATCAGAACAGAAACACATAGAGACCAGAAAAATAATAGATAAAAAAATCAGTGAAATTAAGAGTTGGTTCTATGGAAACATAAACAAAATGGACAAATCTTTAGCTAGACCAGCTAAGACAAAAAGAAGACTCAAACAAAATTATGAATGAACGTGGAGACATCTCAGCTGTTATCACAGAAATTCAAAGGTTCGTAAAAGACTGCTATGTCAGCATTTATCATATAACCTAGAAGACATGGATTAATTCCTAGACACATGCAGTCTCCCAGACTGAACCAGATGGCAGAGGTATCTGGATAGAATATTTTTACTTTATACCATTTCATACTTTTTATCATGAGACCAGGTTATTTTATAACAAATAAATAAATTCTGTAATAACATATTCTTCAACAACTTTTTAGAACTAGAAATTCAGACTGATGAAAGAAGAAAACTGACACAACGCAAATATCTAGGATAAAAAAATTTAGCAGTTCCGTTGTTGAATAACCTTCCTGTCATATACCTATAAACATGCACATCAGAATGTATCTTTATGCTGCATTGTTTTGCAACCAAAGTTTTTTGCTTAACAATACACGATGATAATTTTCCAATGTTAATAAATATTATTCTACAGCATTATTGTTAATGTCTATTAAAGAAAGAAATAAAAAATCTGAACAAACAATAATAGCACACATGGGGAAGGAATCTATAACAACTAAAACAAGCAAACGGACATCCCTACAAACACAAGCCCATGACGAGATGGCTTTGGGTTAATTCCATCAAACAGTTATCACTAATGTCTTCTCACCTTCTTACAAAAATGTGAAGAGGAGGGAGCACTTCCAAACTTATTTTTGATGCCAACATTATTACCCCAACACAAAAACCAGACAATCCTCGACGAACACAGCTCGGAGGATCTCAGCCAAACACTAGCAAACTGTTTTCCGGGGAGTATTAAAGGGATCACTCACCATGATCAAATGGGATTTATCCCTGGGATACAAAAATCATTACTTTCTTACTAACATAATTCTACACTCTGCTTTTATGTTTGTATAAAGATGAATCCTGGCAGTGAGAAAATAATATGTGTGTTACAATGGCAAAGACTTTGTCGTAACAATTCTGTGGATAGGATTAAATGAAAAAAGACAGGGGTATTTTTATATACACGCATATATAATTTTTTTTGAGAGAGAGAGATTTTAGAATTTTGTGATTTATTATCTTTGAGAGCTATTACTATGGGTAATTATCTTTGTAGAATTCTTCCTACACTGAAAATAATATTATTGAAATAAAAAACAATAAGGATAATTTAAATATTTTAACTGTCTCTAAAATCTTTCCTCTTTGCCTTGCATAACTTCAAAGCCTCATAGCACTTTATCATTCCTTACAATTTTGCATGAAATTAGCCTGAACATGTATCCATTTGTTGATTCAAATAATATTCTGTGATTACATTTGCATTCATAGCAACTAACATACAATTGCGTGTCATGAGCCATGTTTTATGACCATTTCATGATTCAGTGAAGCATCCCTACTTTACTTAAGGATGACAACAGCAAACACGCGTGACTCCATGATCACACAGGAAGAAATATTCCATCAGGGAGCTGGGATGGGCATTCCAGAGGGCGGGAAAATTTCTTCCAGTTAGGGAAACACAGGGACCTCCAGCGGCCGAGTGAAGTGTTGGCCATTTGAAATACAGACCTGGCAGTAAAAATAAATCAGAAGAGGGGAATTATCAAGCAATAATGAAGATATGACATGAAGAGTATGATTGGGAATAAGAACTGAAATAGTGTTTTCCTAAAAGTGAAAAAAAAATTAGGCATGTGTGAGTGTTAGGCACGTTCGTTACATTGACTATTTGGACACATTTTCTGAGGATGTTTTCTGAAAAGATGGAAACATCAAATATTCTCGTGGGTTCTTCACATTCGTTTCCAACAGCTTCAGTAGCAGCATGTTAGACTGTTCCTCTCAACACTGAAAAAGTTGAAAATATTCCTGCAGCTTTTAAAAAAGTTTCTTGCAGAATATTCTCATATCGTTTATATATGTGTGTGTATATATATATATATATATATGTATGTATTTTTTTCTATGCAGGCTCTTTTTGGTGTCTGCTGACAGGTCTATCTGCCTGTCACTTGAAAACTCACATTGTCACAGCGTTTAATCCAGACAGGTGGGGAGAGTTTACCTATGACAGACTGCCAGGCTATTGTTCATCTCTAACTTCAACAGCTTCAGGTAAAGGTGGGATCCAATGGTTACATGTTTAATTTCAAATCCATGCTGAGGAGCTAAATTTAGGTGTTAAAATCACAAGAAGTGTATAGAAGAGTTATCTATGGCACTGTTTTCTAGTCACTGAACTAAATCATCAAATTATTTACCAACTGGTCTGACATTTCTGAAACCATCCCCATGAAGCTGTTGGCTCAGAATTCCTTTGCAGTGAATTTTCCAGTTTGGCTTTCTCTCGTTGAAAAGGAAACACTGTCTTGCATCAGTATTGCTCCACCCATGCTTGTATAGGACAGTGGGGGTTACCTGCTAATCGCTCAAGGGGATTTCATGTGTATCACAAGAGCATTGATCTGCTCCATGCTACTCGACTGCAGGATGTTACTGCACACACTGCTGAGGAAGCCACCACTGTGGGGGCCAGACACAAAACTGGCAGGCCCGTGACATACATAGTGTTTCATATCTGATCTTAAAAAAACTTTTGAAAATTTTGTAGCAATTTAGCCACAAACCATAGACTCATAAATATCACTAAAAATGAAAACTCATGAATAGAGGAGCAAAGGAAAGTAGGGAAAATATCCGCCAAAAAGATCAACCCATGTTACACACGGACAGCAATATTGAGAGTAGAAGTCAGAACGGCAGGAAACATGGTTCGAGTGCGGAGCGCTGTCCGTGGTCTGACACGAGGCCACAGGGTGGGCCTTCCCACTGCCTGTGTGCTGTCTCACAGCGTGGCAGCAAGGATTGACGCTGTTGAATGCTAACTTTCATCGACGAGCTGCAATGCGAGTCTTAACGTATAGTCTTCCTCATGGCTATCATTTCCATTTTCAGGTGAGGAAACAGGTCCAGAGAAACTGAGGAAGGTGTCTGCGCTTGCCCGGCTGGGAGGCAGCAGAGCTAACTGGTCTTTGGCTCAGGTGTCTGGGTCCTGAGCCCCTGCTCCCCCCAGCCAGCCTCTCCGCACTGTGGCCATGAAAGTGGGGCAGTAAAGAAAAAACTCATTGGCCGGTGGCTCACGCCTGGAATCCCAGCTCTCTGGGAGGCCGAGGCGGGCGGATCATTTGAGCTCAGGAGTTCAAAACCAGCCTGAGCAAGAGCGAGAGCCCATCTCTCCTAAAAAAATAGAAAGAAATTAATCGGCCAACTAAAATATATAGAAAAAATTGGCCGGGCATGGTGGCGCATGCCTGTAGTCCCAGCTACTCGGGAGGCTGAGGCAGGAGGATCACCTGAACCCAGGAGTTGGAGGTTGCTGTGAGCTAGGCTGATGCCACGGCACTCTAGCCAGGGCAACAGAGACTCTGTCTCAAAAAAAAAAAAAAAGGAAAGAAAGAAAAAAACAGTATTAAGAAAAATCTGTCAAAGTGAGAAGCGTTGACTTGTACTCTTTATCCTTTCATACATTAATTTGCTAAAAAAGAAAAAAATGCTTGTCTAAGTGTTGGGTGGTATTCACTTTTATGATGAATTATGCTTAAATGTAATTTATAGGATTTTAACTTTATGTTTTTCTGCAATTGATTCCCCAAACTAGGAGCCTACACTTCTAAACGTAAAATGGAAAATCAATCAAAATAATAACAACAACTTAACATTTTCTTTTAAAAAACATGCATATTAGCCATGTTTTAAAATGTATAGTTTTTTACCAAGACAGTAATAGGTTGAAGGACTGAATATACAAATAAGCAATGACCAGGTCATATAGGAATACCGGATGCTGTTCTGAGATCTGCAGCAAGCAGCCCAAGAAGCCAGCCCTTGTTTGGGGAAGCAGCTCGGGACCCAGCCTGCCTGGGTCAGGCCTGTGGGACATCAGACGTCTGCATCTGGTGACAGTCCAGGAAGCCAAACAGAGGAGCCTTGTAGCAAACCACCCAAGAGGCTGGGACT